>JAHBCN010005470.1:0-55359 GCA_019359885.1 Listronotus oregonensis | reverse complement strand
ATCAAAAGTGGTATTACAGATAATAATAAAAAATGATTTATTTTTAAAAATTTTACCACCCTGTATCTAAAAAGTTAAGACGTTTAGGACATACGTCCATATAAAGTTTTCTACTTAAAATGAACCTAAAAATCGCTTCCATAAATTTTGACATTCAATTAGAAAACACCCTGTATGCATCCAATGACAGTCCGTGGACTTTGATCGGCCACGAAGTAGCCCTGACCACTAGACTAAATAACCAAATATAAAAGATACATTAAGTTGTAAAATGAATCCCAAAAATTTGACCCCGTGAATATAAACTTTAATTTTGGAGGCATTAGCGCCTTTTTGGTGCCCTTTTATTTTACAGGAAATTAAATTGGAAAAAAATTAGATGGAAAAGAACTGATTGGAATTAACACCGCCCCGGTTTGGGGGGCGATAACGATACATATTTGTATTTCCCCGCATTTCGATATTTTATCGGGGGAAAATTTTTCCTTTGTTTCGCTTTTTTATCTTATAAAACGGGCCATTTAATTTTTTTAAAATAGTTATTGCATTTTTTGCAGTGGGGAAATGGTTTTAGCAGACGAAAAGGGATTTTGAAAAAAATGAGCACGGGCCCGTAGGAAGGGGGAAATATGGGAAAGTGTATAGGGTGTCCATTTTTCGTATGTTTATACTAGATCCTTTATTATAAAAGATGAAAAAGGGTTCAGCTTACTGTCCTATTTTTTGTAAATTTTTAATGCTGTTAAAAAAATAGCTATTTATGTATCAAGGGCTTACGGGGCCCCTAAAAATCCCTGAAGGCCCAAATAGACCGAGGGCCTTGGCCCGAGGGCTAGGTTTCGACCTGATGGGCATATAGCCCAGTAAGCCTTTCCCATCTTTATTTTTTACCCAAAAGGTTTTTCAATGACTAATTACATTTTTTTTGCAATAAAAAATAAGTTGCACCTGTACCTGTATACTACCTAAGTAGATAATGACTGGTGTTAAGTTTGACTTTGATTTTTCCCTTATTGTCAGTTGGCATTTTTATTTAACGATTTGCTCAAATGGAAGAAATTCCACAAAATAAAGAGAAAAGGCCCAAAAGCGCCCGAAAAATCTTGATTTTAAATCAAGGCAACAGTATGATCAATTGGATATTTGGGATTTTGGGAAAAATGCAATACAATTCTTCAAATAACCGAAAACGTTTTAATGGATATTTTCCCGAAACTGGTAAGTTATTGATTTTATTTTAATTTCATATGTTTAACAAACTTTATTATTTTAGTCGGAAAAATACAGTCCCAACTCTCTCTGGACCAAGTTTCCCACCCTAAGGTTTTACGTTGATGGTCTTAAAATTGAAATTTCGCAATACCATCGTCTCATATCTTTTAAAAATTAAGTCGAAAAGGGAACCCTCCCGAAGAAGTCTAAAGTTTTGGAAGGGGGAACAAATATTAAAATTTATTAAGAAGGTTCCCCGATGATATCTACTTGGTAAAAAAGTCATATTGGTAATGGGTGTTTTTGGAGGTTTAAGACGAAAATGAGTTGGTCAAAATGACCATTGATGACTTTAATAGGGAACAGTCTTGGTTATAAAGGTTTTCCAGAAACTAAAACTTCAACTTCAAAAGTTTTACTATCATTGAAGAAAAATTTAGGCGCTTTAAATTTAATAAAAAAGTAAAAAATTAAGACCAGCTGGAATAAAGGAGCGAAGATTCTTTCTTACCTATAGAAAGGGTCGATGTACGGGCAACCCATTAGAAAAATACCATGGAAGCGTCCCAACATTGATCGCAAAATTTTTAAAACTGGATAATGCAGAAGCTTACACCGGCCACTGTTGCGTCGCACGTCGTCAACTTTACTTGTTGAGGCGGGTGTTTGGTTTAAAACCTTTAAAACAACATGGGAAATGGAAAAGCTCTTCAGTAGCTGAAGGATATAAAAGAAATATTTCATCCAAAAACAAAGAAAGCCAAAATGATTGCCAATTCAGTTAATTCCGGGGTTAATTCCGTAAAAAACAAAAAATTCTTTAATGGACTGTTCTTCTATACAAAATAGCGTTAGTTCTTCCACCGCTGCTACCATCACAAAAACACCGACCATTCTATAGTGGGATCAACTACTTTTTCCCGGGTAATTTTTTTTTGGAAATAAATTTAAAATTTTTTAGTATTGTTTAAAGAAAAATTATTTTTTGTATATACTTGATCTTTATTGTGAGAGAAATAAAATTGGAAAAACAATAAATTATATAATTAGGGCATTATAGGGGCATTATCATAATGCCCGCTTATAATGCCCCAGTGTGATAGCAGGAAATTATTGCTATCATAACATATTCCTTTTCCCAAAATTATTAAAGGGTCAATCATAGATAGGTAAAACATAAAATTTTTATAGCCCTCTTAGTTTCTAATATACAGGACGAAATTAAAAATCTGTATTTTTTACTCGTCCGGGTATTTCGATTATTTGGTAACTTATAGAAAAGGTAAATACGTTCTAAAGGATTTTTTTAGAGATTCAGTGACATACTTAGTTTTTTACCCAGAGCTATGAATTTTGAGATATGTAACCAAACTTAGTTATTTCTTAATGGAACAACCTGTATATTATTTTCTTATCTCATTCGCCTTTTAAAGCTTCTCAAAAATATATATTTGTCATAATTACTTTTATGGAAAAGTAAAATTTCACATTTTTCGTAAAAATATGGATTTCCACGCAGTAGGCTGTGGCCGTAAATATAAACCACATTAATAATATTTTAAATACTTTTGTAGTAGGCTACGACTAATGCCGCTCAAATATAAGAATGCATTTGGTTAATCATGGATAGCAATGATGAAAGACAAAAAATAAATAAATGCCTCTTATCGTATATTTTTAATAGTAATGTCAAATATTTGCGATAGATAAATTTTGTACTTTACTTTCCTGTATGTAGTGCCAAATAGTGTTTATAAAAAAACAGATTATAGAAAATAGAAAATTTGAAAATTACGAAAAACACGATATGTATGTTTGTTTTATCCAAACTAACGAATATCCGAAGGGAAGCCTCGGAGCTGTTTTTCCCAAATGGGGTAATTTTTGGGGAAAAAGGGTTTTAATGGGTTGCTGAAATAAAAAATAGTAATTAAAGTTCCTATTATTTATTATAAACTGTTAGTTCCCCTTCTCATTTTCTGAATATCAAGAAAGACAGCAGCCAGATAAAGAATTTTAAAAAATCAAAGCCAATCTTATCGAGTATGAATCTTTCTAACAAACCAAGGCCGAAGTCTTACAACAAAGGCAACAGGGAAGTAGACGAAATAAATGTTGTGGCCTCTGTTATGGCAAATCCATCAACGTCGTGCAGAAAAGTGTATGAAGAGGTGGGGTAAAAAATCAAGAACCCTAATACTTAAAAAGCATATATTCAAACCCCACAAATATAAACTCGTCAACATCTGCACCGGCGACGCACAAGTAGGATATATTTCTGCAACTGGACCTACAAATGATGCAGGACCATAGACATTTTGAAAGGATGGTGGTATGGTCAGACGAGGCTTATTTTACCAGCGCAGGAATTCTAAACCGATATAATTCGAGATACTGGTTTAAGAAAACCAGCATGTAATTTATCCGCGAGAACGAGAACGCTTTGGATTTAGCGTATCATGTTATTTTTAACACTAAAATTAAATTTTTATTTACGAAGGACTTTAAGCAAATAGGTATAATCCCAAAAAACCTTGATCGAAAAAATCAGAAGATGTTCCTCTCGCCCATGTAAATATTATATATTACCCAAGATGGTGGAGTGGAATATTTGGGGCGTTTTCCCTATTAGCATTGGTTAGGGATTTCTTTGTGGTTATCAGGCCATGTACCAAAGGTCACCTGACATTTCTAATTGATCTCTCACTTGTGGAGGGGGATATAGAAATCTAATATTTATAAACAGTACCAAACATCCAACTTCGAGAAGCTACCCATGTAGACGAAGAAATTTAGGCTTCTGCGGGACCGATGATTCTTTTGAATGCTTTACGAAAAAATCAGAAAATTTCAAAAGTGCCTTGAACTTAATGAAGAGCAGTTTAAACAATATGTGTGACCCATTACATTAAAAAAAAAAATAAATAAATGTTACCCGGTTTTATTACTTTTAACACTTAGCCACAAACTACAAAAATTATTCAAAATATTATTAATGTGGTTTTATTTTTTGGCCACACCCTACGCGTGGAAATACATTTTTTTACGAAAAATGTGAAAACCTTTTCCATAAAAATAATTACGGAAAATTATTTTTTGGAAGCTCTTAAAGAGGCGAATGAGATAAGAAAATAATATACAGGGTGTTCTATTAATAAATAACTAAGTTTGGTTAATATCTAAAATTCATAGCTCTGGGTAAAAACTAAGTACGCCACTGAATTCTACTAAAAAAAATCTATTAGAATCCGTATTAACCTTTTCTAAAAAAATTATAAAGAATCGAAATACGGGGAAAGGAAAAAAATACAGATTTTCAATTTTGTTATTTTAGAAACTAAGAGGGCTATGAAAATTTTATTTACAGCATTGAAATTTTTAAAAAAATAGGACAGTAAGCCGCAAACCGCATCTTTCTATCTTTTATAATAAGGGATCTGTTATAGAAAAAAATACGAAAACTGGACACCCTGTACATTCCGGGTTATGCAAAAAATTGCTTGGTTGGGTGTACGAGGTGGCAGGGCTGTTTTGATGAAAATTCTATTGAAAATCGTATATTGTGTAAGAAGTGAGAAAAGAATAACATTTTCCACTAGCGAGTGGGAAATATGCTTTTCTCATAATTAAATTATCCCTTTGACAATTTTTTTAAATAGTAAAACAAAAAAAAAATATGTAAGAAATTTTTATTAATCCCCAAAAGGTCAATCATATTTTAATCAATCCCCAGTGACCTTTAAGGCTGATTTTGGGTGGGTTAGAAGGGTTTTTGGGTTTTGTGCCCGAGACTTTTGATCAGCGTGTTGAAAACTATTACTTTGCAAAGTTTTAAAACAATTAGCAAAACCCCTTTTTAAAAGGGAAAAAATTCAGGATCCTTACAGTTGTTTATCTCGAAAACAGTTGTTTTTTTTAGAGACCTAAATGAAGTATACTTTTTTAACACAGAGGGGGTAATTTTTTTTCAAAAAAGGTTAATAAAGTAAGCTTTTAAAAAAAATAAGCGAATCTTGAATTATTCAATTAATTGTAATTGCAAATTCAAAAAAAACCTAGACCCCAAATTTTTGGCAGTCATTTGGTTAAAAATTTTTAAAAGGAAAAAAAAGCAAAATTTAAAAATTTTAACATGTATCTTTGTTTTTTTAAATTTGGAAAAAACAAATTTTTTAAAAATTTGCTATATTTTCACCTAAGGAATCTGCTGTTGCTCTGTGTCCCATTACTTTGGGTCACCCTGTATAGTCTGAAAAAAAAAACCCACTGTATTTCTAGCAAAAATGTTCTTTCTCAAAAGTTTCTTGTGGAATATCATTGAAGAAAAACTTTCTAAGCATAAGATTTCTCTTGTTTAATTCAAGTTTGTTGCTTTTTTAGCAATGTCGTTCACGAAATTGCCCAGCAACAAATTTTCATACAATCGAAATATTGTGCCAGTTGGTTGCATAGATACAAACTTCAAAATTGAGAGAAGTTAACGGCATATCTATAAAAAATAGCAAAAATCATAGTTTATATGAAATCAATGTCTTATTTTTATTTATATTTTACTGAAAAAGGGAAATTTTTAAAAACCAAAAAAATGTACCTTTAATTGTTTTTTTTAACAATAGCTGTTGAAACATAAACAAAAACTCCCAAATTCTTTTTATTGATTCACGGTCAACCCTTTTAAGTTCAAAGACTTTTTTAAAATTTAATGATATTTTAGTTTTATTTCCTATTTAAAAACCCCAATAAATTTTTCCCCTTATACATTTTTTTAAATTTTATTTAAAAACATAAAAAATTTCCTTGTTCGCTCAAACACCCACGCAAAATTTCGTAAACAGGTTCACAGTCCCTTTTCTTACATCATACAATAAAAACAAACTTCTCAAATTTTCAGCCGGCAAACTTCGTTCTAACAATCAGTACTTCCCTTTTTAACAACCCGTTTGTGGCCAAACAATTCCGACAACTACTCTGCCTTTCTAAAACATCTTTCCCCGTTTCGTCCTTTCCCTTGTTTCTTACGAAGTTTCAAATGAATGCGAGAAGATAAAAACGGCTGCTGTAAACGAAATTCAGAAGTGGGACTTGGAAAAGGCCGCAAGTTAAGAATAAGTGGGTTTTTCCTAATGTGGGGCTCGTATAAGGGCGTGAAGGGGAAAAATTTTTTTTTAAAAGGGGACTTTCTTTTTGTTTTTCTTGGGGGTGTTTAAAAAATTTTCGGGGGAAGGTTAGTAGCAGGAAAAGTAGAAAAAAAATAATGGCACGAAGGTAGACTAAAAAAAATATTTGATTGGGTGGGATTAAACAGGGGTTATCTAAAAAGGGAAATATTTTATAAATACTTACGGGTTTTTTAAGAGCAGTCACTCAATAGGTGGCGATTTTTCAAACAAAACATGGTTAAACAGTGACGGCTTAAAAAAATTTTAAATTATTTTCTTAAATAAAGGGGGAAAACTTTGGTAAAAAATCATTTCGAATTTTAACCCAAAAAAATGTTTTTTGCGGCGCCTCAAGAAAAAATCCAAGTTTTGAAAGCAAATTTTCCAATTCTATTTTTAATCAAAAATTTTTTTGTTAAATTTAAAAACCCAAAAAAATCCATGTTTTCAAAAAATACCCTTAAATTGTTTTTTTCATTTTTTATTCTTTTCAGAAATTAATTTTAAAAAAATACAGATATTTCTGCGGAATTGGTGATTTGACCTTTAAAAATTTTAAATTTAAAAACACAAAAAAAATTGATGATTTACCTTCGAAACATAGATTTTCCTCTGTGGGGCCCCTGCAAAAAAAAACTTCCCCAAAGTCAAAATAAACATTTTCTTTATCAGTGTTCTCTTGAGGGCAATAGCATCTGGAATAAAATCTGGTGGGTCTCAGGTTTTTCTTTAGATAAGAAAATTTGAAAATCCTAGAACTCCTGGATTTAAATAAACCAGTAAAAATGATTTTATAAATAATCTATAAACTGTAAAAAGGGTTTTTTACTATTGCTGCGAAACAAGGGGGACGAAAAAGTCATTCTCTCGTTCTTTTCGTGAACTGAAAAAAAAATGGCTCTATTGTCTCGGCGAATGTTTTTGTGGGGGCCCACTCCCCGCCTTTTTCTTTTTCTCCCCAAAATTTTAAAAATATGAATACTGTAATATGTATTGCTCAGAAAAAACTCCCACTATAACTTTTTGTTAAAGAATATTTATTTTAAAAAGGGAATTTTTAATTACTTTGCCTTTTATAAAGCCTATACAAAAGGTCAATGGGATTCAAATCTGCGAACTAGCAGGCCAGTATCAATTAAATATTTGATCTTATTTTATTACAGGCATGGCACATATTATGTGCTGGGGACCAATAATTTACCCACTTCCTCTGCAGCACTCAATCCAGGGTGTGTCTTGCTTCTTTGACTATCCCTCTCTCTGTCATTCTTGCTGGTCAAACTCAAGGATAGCCAGATCTTTAATGATATTATCTCTCCATTTGAGCCTAGGTCTTCCCAGTCCCCACCCAGATTGGCCAGGGATGTTTATTTAGCACAGTCCTTATCAATAGGAATTATTTTTAAAAAACAAAAAAAAAAATTAAATCTGTGCTAATAAAGAATATTTTAAAATTTACCTGTTGAATATAAAAAAACAGGTTGATCAAAAAAAAAATTACATTTTCGCGTTTTATGTGATAAAGTGCAAAGGTTAAAGCGATTTTCAAAGTTTTGCCCGTACAGCTCTTAAAAAACAAGTGGGCCAGAAGAAACGTGTGCAAAATAGCTATAGCTGATTTTTGTCTTACTCCAACATCTAAATCCTTGTATAAGGATCAATAGCTACCACTCCTAAAACACCAACTACCATATTTTCATTTATTTGGATTCTAGTCCCATCTCGTCATTTGACTTTAAAACGGCCAGTCAAGCGACATCTTGTTTAATGTTTTAAATACACGTTCTTAAGTGACTTAAAAAGACATTGAGGATTTATATGAAAACGCGCCTTACCATAGTCTCCGATTTATTTTTAAATTTAATTAAGTGACCTTTGATCATAGCACTGTGTGCTATCGTTTCGTTCAATAATATCGTTTAGTAATGTCAGAATCCCTGGTTAAAAGAACGAGAGATTCTCGGCGGGAGAAGTGCGTTCTCTGGTCTCCTCTCGATCCTTTTAACGAAAAACGACACGAAAGATGATATTTTTTTATCTTGGCTGCGTCACTAAAAACATGTTACAACCGAAGTATTTTCATTTGAAAATCACATCTTATCAGAAAAAAACTAATATCCGAATTGAAGACGACCTTCACCCATCTGCCAACAGGATGTAACCTGTTTTTATCAAATATAATATGTAAATAAAGGAATATGCCTTTAATTTTAAATTTTAAAAAATTTTAAAAACTTTTTTAATAAAATTGAAGAAAAAACAATTTAGTGTTATATTGTACTGTCATGTAGAATAGAAAAATAAAAATTAACTTTATGATAGGAAGTTTTAAATTTTTTAAATTTTTTTGGAAATTAATCATAGGCTTGATGCTTCTTTTTAATTTTTTTTGGTTGCCTAAAAAATTTTTAATTGTCCATACTTTTATTTACATATAGCCCGGTAGGCCACCGCAAAAAAGCTAGCTAATAAGAGATACGCGTAAAATATTTTTTTATATTACTAAGAACTAAAGTCAATTCAAGCCCCCACCTTCTTTTTGGCTGAGCGGGTTTAACCCTTTTTACCTAAAAAAATTAAAAAATTGTTTTTTTAACTAAAAAATATATAAGGAAAAAAGGTATCTAATTAAAAAATTTGGGCTAATAAAACTACTAGTTTTTTATATCATTTTTTTAGCCCTTTTAGTTTTGAGATATTAAATTAAATTTAAATAGAAATATCTCCCAAAACCAAGAAATAACGAAAAAAATTATAAAACAAAAAAAATGCTTTTTTAAAAAGTTCTATAAAGGGTTATATAAGTTTTTAATAAAATAAATTATAAAGGAGGAAAAAATAAAAAAAATTTGGCCATTAATAAATTTCGCTAATAAGAATATTTTTGTTTTTTAAAAATACTATCAATCCCAAAAATTTATTTAAAATGTTCTATTCATTGAATAAACAAATTTTCCCCATGTGCCTTGAGGCATCTGGAATTTTAATTAAAGAAAAATTTAAACTTTATTTTATTGAAAAAAAAATAAGTGCCTCTTCCATCTGGTGTTATATACCTGGTAGGACGCAACATTTCTCAAAACTTCTATGCTCTATGTATATATATATATATATATATATATATATATATATATATATATATATATATATATATACATATATATATATATATATATATATATATATATATATATATATAACATATATATATATATATATATATATATATATATATATATATATATATATATATATGTATATATACTCTCACTATCTAGCTATAGAAGGAAATGATCTGACTTCAACTAAGATTAGAAAAATATCGAAACTATAGTGATGGGTGTAGTGATCTTTTGAATTATTGAAAAAGGATTGGTGGCCTGGATTTAGTAATGAAACCTTTTCTGTTTTGTCAAGCTTTCGAGAGTTTATTATTTTCTCCTTCACTGGGACTAACTAAATAAAAGTTTTTACAATTAGAAAAACTAACTAAAAACCTTAAAAGATTTAACTCACCAAAGTGGGTTGCTATGTGGAAACAAGCAACTTATCCATTTTTGGATAATCAAGATTTATCTCCATATCATATATTAGAACTTACATCTTTAAAGAGGAAAAAATTTATTTAAAACTTAGGTGAGTTTTTATCTAATTACTATAAAATATAGTTCTTTGCCATATGGAATAAATCTTGATTATCACGTGAATCAACTGTTTCCACGCCAACAACCGCTTTATTGATTAAATCTTTAGGTTTAGGTTAGTTTTCTAATTGTAAAGCACGTTTTAGTTAGTCCTGAAGTAATGGGGCTGCCGAGAAACTGACAGAGCGAGAACCGTCCGGGCCGCCAATCGCACCAGTAATTTAAAGAGACCTTACGCTACTCCTCGATATATATATATAATATATATATATATATATATATATATATATATATATATATATATATATATATATATATATATATATATATATATATATATATATATATATATATATATATATATATATATATATATATATATATATATATATATATATATATATATATATATATATATATATATATATATATATAATAATAATAATATATATATATATATATATTATATATATATATATATATATGTATATATATATATCTATATATATATCTCTCTTTATATATATATATATATATATATATATATATATATATATATATATATATATGTCCTGTGTCCCAAAAGTAATTGGACACAGAGCAACAGCAGATTCCTTAAGGTCGAAATAATGCAATTTACGTAAACTTGCCTTATCCGAGGATAATAATAACTCTAAAGTACAGGTGTTAAACTTTTAATTTGCTTTCGTTTTTCTTAATAATTCTTACAACAAATGACCTAGCGGTACAAAATTTGGGGTCTAGGGTTTTAGGCGAGAAATTTAAATTCGATCACGCTTTTGATTTTGCTACTAGGGGGCGCCAGCTACGGCCTACCTCACTTGTTTTAAATGTCGTAACTTTTAGGTTAATATTGACTTATTGAATTAAAAAATAAATTACTATAAAATCCATCTGCATCAAAATACCTTTATTTTAGTCTCCAGAACAGCCGTTCTCGAGATAAACGCAATTTAAAGGGAATCTTGCAAATTTTTATGGAAAATACATTTATCCAATTGTTTTTAAACTTTGCATAGTGATAGTTCTAAACACGCTGATTAAGATCTTTAGGGCACAAAACCCGAAAACGCCTCCAACCCCCAAATCACCCTCAAGGTCACTGGGGATTTGTGACTTCTGAGGGTGATTTTGGGGGGTTGAAGGCGTTTTTCGAGGTTTTGTGCCCTGGAAGCCTTTGTCGGCGTGTTTTAGAACTATCATATGGTTTAGAAACAATTGGATAAAATTTATTTTCCATAAAAGAAGATTGCGAATCCTTTAAAAGTAACGTTTATCTCGAGAACGGCTGCTGATTCTCAGTAACCTGTTTTTAATAAACGGGTCAATATTCTAAGCTAAAAAGTCACGACATTTAAAACAAGTGAGGTAGGCCCAAGCAACTGCGCCCTCTAGTAGCTAAATCCAAAAACGTGGACAATTTAGAGCCCCTATCCCCTCAAAAAACCCAGATCCTAAATTTTTGTACCTTTAAAATCATTGATGGAAATTAATAGAAAAAAACAGAAAGCTCAAAGTAAAGTTTAACACCTATCTTGTTATTATTAACTTTCGAGATAAGGCAAGAGTTCCCGTAAGTTGACCTAGAAATATCTGCTGTTGCTCTGTGTCATTACTTTTGGGACACCTATATATATATATATATATATATATATATATATATATATATATATATATATATATATATATATATATATATATATATAAAGATATATATATATATATTATCGATTTAAATAATACTATTAATAATTTATAGACAGTTACTCGTTCAGAATGATCTTCAGAAAAGTTTAATAATATTTTTAACATAAAAAAAAAATGTTATGTTTTTTTTTTAATTAAATTAATGTTTAAACTTTAATTTGATTATATTTTAAAGTAGTAAATAAATGAGTAAATCAATAAAATTAATAAGAAAGACTTTTAGCGTAAAAGAAGTAGATAGCTTAATAAGAGAAATATTTTAAAGTTTAACCCTAAATTAAATAAAAAAATGTTTTGATGTTAAAAATGTAATTACAATTTTTTAAGATCATTTTAAACAAGTAAATGTCTTAATAAATAATTAATATTATTATTTAAATCAATAGTAAAAATATTTAAACGATGAGCTATACACATACTAGCATAAAAGATCGAGAAATGTTGAGCTTCCTGCCAGGTATATAACACCTAGATAGAGGAGGCACTTATTTTTATTTTTAATAAAATAAAGTTAAAATTTTCTTTAAGATCAAACAAAATAAGTAAAATATCCGTACCACCAAGTTATTCTCCATTGCATTATAGCACACGTGTATTAGTTTGTTTCATTCAATGAATAGAACATTTTAAATCAATTTTTAGATGGGTCGGGTTCGTATACCCTTACAAAAAAAAATATTATTCATGCTAAAATTTTTAATAGCCAAATCACGTTTTGCTTTTATCACGCGTTCTGTTTATTAAAGAAATGTGTATATAAACGTTTTCATAGAGCTTAGTAAAAACATGTTTTACTGTAATTACATAACATAGGTTTTAAGATATTTGCATTTTAATTTTAAATTTAAATCGTTAATATCTCAAAAACTAAAAGGGCTGCTAAAAATTTTATATAAAAAATGTCGTAGTTTTATTAGACCATTAATTTTGATTATAAACCTTGTTTTTTTTGAATCAATAGTTTTTAAGTTATATTAAAAACGATTTTTCACAATTTTTTTAAGGAAAAAAAAATGTAATTTGAACCCGCTGAGCTAAGGCAGCATAGTGAATTGACTATAATAGTTTTTCTTGTAAAATACATTTCATTTCAGCTCTAATTTTGACACTGGGGTAACCTACCCCTTTCACTTAAATCTAGGTCAGATTTGCTTAAGAATACCATAAAAAAGACAAATACAAATACGATTCTCTTTCAATAGATCTAAATACCCTTAAAGGTGAAGACAAACTTTTTAACATGTTTTTTCCTTGGCAGGTAAAAAAGAAGAGACACATATTTAAATTTCTAAAAAAGTGTGTGAGGGGTTCAAAAATTTATCATATGCGGTCTTAAATTACACAAACCATATACAGGGGGCTATTAAATCGACTTCGATTCTGGGGTTGCGAGTTGACTTTGGTTCCCATAATAATTTTAAGCTGTATTTAAATTAGATAATTTTTTAATCCTAAATTTATGGAGGTAGTACATAAGGCCCGACAAAAGGGTCGTTTTATGGATTATTATGGGGTGTTCCCGATGACGAGCTCATACTTCCGAGTGTGTTTTTTGCAAGTTATTTTATGAAGAAAGTTAAGAGCGAAAAACCCATCTCTTCCCGTTTTTGAGTTAAAGTCACATTTGGGAATGGCCATTTGGGGGAATAACAAACATGTTTCATTTTAAATTTTTTAGGCAGTTTTGAGGTTTATAAAGAAAAGATTTTTAAACAAAAAAATGTATTTATTTTTTACAAAATTTGTTTTATTTTCGATTTATCTTATGTTTATATCATATATTATAACTTTTGAACAAAAATTTATAAATTTGTAACAAAATTTTAAATTAAAATATTTATTTATTAATGATAAATAAACATAAATAATCAATTTACAAATCATTAATAAATACGGTTGGGTATATTCATCTGTATAAAAAAATGTTATTAAAATTTAAAATTAAAAAGAATATAAATATTGGATTAAAAATTTTTTCAATAAATTTTTGATCTAAATTTTCTGGATCTATGAGTTTTTGTTCTAAAGTTGATAATATATGAAAATGTAAATATAAATAATATAAATAAAATTTAGTGGTTGAGGCTGAATATCGCCACCCCTTTAAAAAAAAAGGAATTTTTTAAATTTTTCGTGGAAAGAAAATAATTTGTTTTTTTATTTTATATATATATATATATATATATATATATATATATATATATTTTATATATATATATATATATATATATATATATATATATTATATATATATATATATATATATATATATATATATTATATATATATATATATATATAATATATATGATATATATATATATATATATATATATATATATATATATATATATATATATATATATATATATTATATATATATATATATATATATATATATATATATATATTATATATATATGTATATATATATATATATATATATATATATATATATATATATATATATATATATATATATATATTATATATATATATATATATATATATATATATATATATATATATATATATATATATATATATATATATATATATATATATATATATATATATATATATATATATATATATATATATATATATATATATATATATATATATATATATATATATATACAGTATGTCCGCGGATGCAGTTAACAAGAGGACAAATTGACCAAAAATTGAAAGATACGAGAAAAGTCATTCCTAATAAAATTTGCTTGTCAGAAAATATAAACTTCAATGGGAAAAAAGATTGTTATTATACAGGGCGTCTCAAAATCAAAAACATAAAAATTAAATAAGAGCAAACAGCCGTTTTGGCCCATTTACGTGAAAGGTTAATAAAAAAATTTTCTTCAAATTTATTTCTAATCTTGGTTCCCAACACTAAAGAAAATTGAATTTACGAAAATAAAAAAACAACATTTTTGCAAGTAGCATTTACATTTTAATTTTTCACATTTTTCATTTTTTTTTTTTATATTTATTTTATTTAAAGTTTATTTAAATTAAAGGGTTTTCAAATAAAAGTAAAATAAAAAAGCAATTTGATTAAAAAAAAAAAAATTCCTAAAATTTTTTTCTTCGTAAAAATTTAGTATCAGGTTAAGAAATTTTAAAACAAAAATTTATTATTTCAGGTAAAAAACAAGAAAATGACTGTTGTCTTTTCAAAATTTTATGTTTTACATTTTAAGGTTTTTTAGATAAAAAATATTTTCTCATTGTAATTCTTAATTTTTTTTAAAGGGCCAGGAAAAATTTTTTTTTAAACGGCTTTATTTCCCGGTACTGTATTAATATTTTATATATTTTAATATTTTATAATTTAAATATTATATATATATATATATATATATATATATATATATATATATATATATATATTTTATATATATATATATTATATATATATATATATATATATATATATATATATATATATATATATATATATATTATATATATATATATATATATATATATATATATATATATATAGATATATATATATATATATATATATATATATATATATATATTATATATATAATAATAATAATAATAATAATAATACTTAAACCCATATTTTTATTTCGATTAAAAAAACAATTTAAAAAAAGGTTAATTTCTCCCCTTTCCAAAATCTTAATAGAAAATGTCAAAAATGACATTTGGAATTCATTTGATTTGCCTTGTTTTTAACAACATTATACTGATGTTGCTCCCTTGTGTATGCGAAATTGGACAATAGACTGCCTCACCATGATTTTTATGCTTGTTTATTCATTTTCTATAACATATCTTATAATTTTTAAATTTTATATGAGGTAATCATTAAAATATTTCAAAAATAATTTTTTTTATTCTTATAATGCATTTTTAACCAAAACTACTAGTTGAGTAGTCTTCGATAAACGAGAAAGGGCCAACATTTGGAGGTCGGGAAAAGATATTTTTGGATACTTTTAGCCTTTGATAGGATAGGGTTGAGGTGTAATATATGCAAATTTTTTCGCAAATTGGACCGAAAAAAGTTTTACTACGTTCGGATAAATACGATCCCTAAAAGTATTTAAAACAAAATTTTGTTAAAGGGGGTTGCTAAACGGTAAACATATATTTTTAATATTGTTTTAGGCTTATATTTGGTAATTAAAATATTTGATTTCTTGCAGTTCTTCTTTTATCCAATTGGTGTCACTTGCATCCCCCTTTTTTTTAGTTGCTCTGGAGAGAACCCCAACTTCCTATTTATTCTATAAAATCTTTTGCCTATACAGCTGCAAATTGGCTGTTAACTATAGTGCTATTAAACTAGATTAAATGATTCTAACTTCTTACAATTCTATAACCAAAAAACATATTTATAAGAACGTAAGAAAATTAAAAACAAATTACAATTATCACCAGAAATAATCTGTTTTTAAAGAGTAGCCCTATTTAAAATCTCGATTCATCGATCATCATTTGCCCTCATTTGAAATCCAATACAAAAGCGAGACTTAAAAAAATAAAACTTTTCCTACAGGGTCTGTGTGCTTACAAAAAACACATTAACACGGCTTTTAACCGAAATAAAAAGAGGTAAAAAGATGTTTTACGGGATGAATAGGTGAATGGGAGGAATTGATGGATCGATGTTTACATAAAGAAAGTAAAAAATTTAAAGGGTTGGGTAAGAGCAGTGAACTTTTGAAAGTTTTAAACAGGCATAATTACAGATGTTTCTTTTTTTTATTTTTGTAACTAACTCTTTGTTAGGTATGTTCTGTTGGCACGGTGCGAGATGAAAAAACATCAAACTAAAATCATGTTAAGCTGTGAGAGGGTGATTATGTATAAAATTTATTTATTTTCCGGAAATAAATATATATAAACACTGTTAATAACTGTTGAATAACATTACAAATGTCAAAATTACTTCTGGTTAAATCTCCAAGGTGAAAATCGGCAAAATTTCTACTTACGAATACTTTACTTACTTAAAGGCTTTATAGCCATTTTCTCTGTTCACAATTACAGAAGACTACACAGGCACTAAAGTCAGTTCTGTGACCTCCTGTTTTCTTAGTTTATTGAAAAGAACTTTTTCTTTCATAAAATTCAAAAAAAAAATGAAATAAGGTTTTTATTTGGGGAAAAATATGGTTTTTTTATGGTCGGGCCCCCCCAAACCTAAATATGGGGTACGCCGATGCCTTGTGTCAAGGTGGCCACCGCACGGGTTTTAGTTTCTGTGTTTCTATTCGTCAAATGGCCTAATTTTAAGTATTTTATATCTTTATAGGGATTAACTGTACAATTAAAGTAACCTATTGTCATTAATTTCTATAATATCACGACATCAGTTTGAAATCCCTTTGGGGTTGTTTAACCCCAAACACTAATTTCTAATATACAATGCTAAAAAAGGGCTTCGTTCCTTTTCTTGATTACCTGTAACGAAGTTCATGCATAAACTAAAACAAATTGGTCCAAAAAATCTATTTGGAACAATGGATGTTTGTTGTCTAAAACGTTCCCAACTATTTCGGGAAACCACACGGAAAATAGGGAAATAATCAAGAAGATGGAGAGATGGAAATTAGAGAAGCAAAGAATAGGTGAAAACCTTTACTATACTTTGTAGCATTAAATCAGACAAGTTTTATTAAAATTGAAAAATATAAAAGTTATGTTTTGGCAAGGATTTGCAGAAATCGGTATGTACGCATAAAACACTTTTTTTTTATATTACTGTGAACTATAGTCAATTCAAAGCCGCAGACGTGCCTCAGCTCAGCGGGTTCAAGTTGCATATTTTTTTACCTAGAAAAAACGTAAAAAAAGTTTTTTTTCAGTATAACTTAAAAATCATTAATTATATATATATATATATATATATATATATATATATATATATATATATATATATAAATATATATATATATATATATATATATATATATATATATATATATATATATATATATATATATATATATATATATATATATTATTTGTCTGCAGTGGCTAGAATCGAGAAAAAAATAGGAGAAAAAAAGTATTTTTTTACTGTTGGCTGGACATCTAGTTTTTAATAAAAGAAGAATAAAGATATAAGCAAAAGAGTAATTTGGATCAAAAATTTCGCCCCGGAGGAGTGAAAAAAAAAAGAAAAAAAAATAAACGTAAATATTGTTGTTTTGTTGTGTAAATGGGTTCGTTTATTTATTTTTAAAATAAAATTGTTAAAATTTGCAAAAAAATTAAAAAATTCTAAAATAAAAATATTAAAAAATTAAAATAAAATGGAAAACATATACATCTATAAAAGATACAAAAAAACGTATAAAACAAAATTATGGCTCTTGCCATTTTAAACAAATAATGTTTTATGTATTATTTTGCTAAAAGTTATAATTTTCTATAAGAACAAAAATAAACAAAATAGATTAATAACAAAAAATTAAAAACCGGTAAAAATATTCAAAAAAATCGTTTACGTACTATTACAGGTTTTACAATTTTGTGGCACTTTAGTTATATATGTTTTTTTGCAACAGTTAATGCAATAATTTTAATAAGAAAGGCTGGAAGCTTAGAAAAAGTAGATGGCTAAGTAAAAATAATATTTTGAAGCATTTATGCTAAATAAATTATATAAATTTTTTTTGGAGGTTCAAAATATGGTTAAATTTTTTTCCAGTTATTCTAAACAAGCAACTGTCTTATTAAACCAATATTATTAGTATTTCAATTGATGATAAAAATATTTAAACAATAAGCTATACACATAGTAGCACAGGAGATTTAGAAATGTTAAGAGTCCTGCCAGCTATATATTACTCAGATAGAGAAGGCTCTTTTTTTAAATAAAATATAGTTTAATTATTCTTTTAGTTAAAGTTTCAAGTGGATCGGAATGGGTACAGTTATTGGACCAAAAAAAAAATATATATCCGTACTCCTATGTTATCCCCAATTTTCTCGAAGCACATGTGTAGTAGTCTATTTAATTTAATAAATAAAACATTTTAAATCCATTTTTAGATTAATCGGAGTTGGTATACTTCCTTGTACAAAAAATATTGTAATTGGCGAAATTTTTGGCCAATTTTTTGCTTATATCTCCTTTACCACTTATTTTATAAAACATATGTATATAACCTGTTTTATAGAGCTTATTAAAACCACATTTTTTGTACATATTTTTTCATAGCTCTTTTGGTTTTTGAATTATTTGCATTTTTATTATAAATTTAAATCGTTATTATTTCAAAAATAAAAAAAAACCAACAAATTTTATTAAAAATACGTAGTTTTACTGGGCTATTTATTTTAGTTATATATCTTTTTATTTAAATCAATAGTTTGTGAGTTAGACTAAAAAACGATTTTTTACAATTTTTCCTAGGTATAAAAATATATATAATAGTCATTATTTATTAAATTTAAGTTTTACCAAATTTTTTCCAAACGACCTTAAAAGGAACATGGTCCCAAACAAGGTCAATATAATTAATCAGTCGTTTAACTTAAAACTAATGTTTTGACAGGCCAAACAATAAAAATAACTATTATCTATGACAACATTTTTCTTATTTTACAAAACATTTAGATAAAATTATTAAAAGCATAATTTTAAATAATATTAGATTAGATTAGATTAGATTATTTGAGCGAAGATGGCCAAAATGACATCCACCACTGCAACCTTACCAGATTTATTGTGGTTTCTCCTATTGTTCTTTAAGTACCTTGTCCAGGCCCGTCTTCTTAACTAGACTCCAAAGTCTTGACACTGGCCACTCCATATATCTTGTCGGTTTTGGCTTTTCCTCACCAAGCCTAGTAAACCTAAGCCTACATAGTGCTTCGCAGTGGCACCACACATGTACGACTGTTTCTTCAGCCTCCTGGAAGAACCTACACAGGCTATCCTCCACCAGGCCTATTATTTCCAGGTGCTTGTTGAGTTTGCAATGTCCTGTTAGTTGACCTACCGTTATCCTTATGACCTTACGACAGTAGGTCCGAGGTACCCTTGGCCGAGCAGGTCTTAATGAACTGCTTTGCCTGTCGTTGTTCTGGTGTTTGTACCCACCAGCTTTGAAACTCTCTGTCTACCCAGCTCTAAATAGATGCTTTAAAGAGGCCTGTCGAGATTTCACAGAATGGCTCAGGGCCTTTCATTTCCATGGCTGATCCTCTTTTGGCTAGGTCGTCGGCCTCTTC
The DNA here is from genome assembly GCA_019359885.1 of Listronotus oregonensis. Classification (NCBI taxonomy): domain Eukaryota; kingdom Metazoa; phylum Arthropoda; class Insecta; order Coleoptera; family Curculionidae; genus Listronotus; species Listronotus oregonensis. The sequence goes on along the minus strand of JAHBCN010005470.1, from coordinate 35,388 downwards.
GTTACCTGGGTGGCCCTCGTGGCCCGATACCCAGGCCACGTAAGTTTGTTTGCCAAGCCGACTTTTTCCAGGGACTGTTAGAGTCCCCACTAGTTGGAATTAACTTTGGAGAACCGATGGCCTTCAGGGCCGCTTGGCTTCTGAGCAAATGACGATGTGTTTTCCTTTACCCTTTTTATTTAATCAGCACGGCACAATGCATTATTGCTGCGATTTCCTTGGAAAAAATAAGGCTGCTGACCAAGACTTAAGGTTATCTTTTCTCTAGGCTTGTCTCCATAGTTGCAAGCTCCTACTCCCTTGTTGGTCCCTTTAAGCCATCTGTATACCAGAAATGATCGGCTTTGATTGGAGGGCCTTCTTTCAGTCCTCCCTATCTGGTTGACAATCGAAAGTTCTGTTGAAGATGAAACGAGGGGTTGACCTGTCCGAGAGCATCTCAAACAATGAGCTGACCTCTTGGTCCTCCTCATTTCCCATCTTGAGGTCCTTTGATGTCCTATAATTGGACTTTGACCTCGTTTGAGTCTATAGAGTACCGCCTTTATTTCTCCTTGTATGTAAATGTGGAGTGGCGGGTTGCGGTTGGGGTTGTTCTCATAGCTTCCGTGATGCATATGCATGCTAGCCTTTGCCCACTTTGAAGTTGTCTGGTTGCTACGGTCTGCGTGACCCTTTCCTCCCAGGCAACTGAGCCGTAGGTTATCATGGGCCTTATTACCATAAAAAAATAATAATATTAAGAACTTATACATTGTTTTACTTTTTTCGATACGTATTTTACATTTTAATATTTTCGGGAATTCTAGATGTTTTTAATAGGGCCATTATGCCCTAGCAAGGCCCATTGTCTTTTCTAGAAACACTGCGGTTTTTTTAACTACTATATAAATAAACTAGTATTTTTTTTAGTACCATAGTAAATCTTTATATATTATTTCAGAGAAAAAAAATAGTTTATTTACTTAAAAACTTACGTTTTTCTGTGAGCGCATGTTAACATTTCATTGACTTGAATTTGATCAGTGCTAGTGTGAGTAAAAGGAATTTGTCGTTGTATGGCAACAACTACGACTTTTTATTAATTGGCCTTGCAAAGAGCTTGGCCTTCCATGGGTTACCCATCTTATATTGTTAAATTAATTAAAAAAAAGTTGCAGAACAATACCTACAGAACTTCAAAAAGAGTAAAAACAACAAACATATTGTGTAGGTTGACAGGTGTTTGCCGTGTTTTTGCGAATTACGAACTATTAAATATCAAAGCTCTTACTTTGGTGCACTAAAAAGAATCGACGTTTTTACACCAAAGAAAATCATATTTGATCTACCTTAGTTGAGAAGGTTCAAATTTGAGTAGCAAATTTTAAAACCCATGTGTATACACCAGAAAAAAAAGTACGTTATTTAGTCCTCGAACTAAAAATTTGATCCACCCTGTATAGAGAAGGATATTGATTTTTTGATTTAACTATTTATTATACTTTTTTATATCATATATTTTCATATACAGTTTCATTTTAACATACAAAGTTACATGAAAATTTTAAAAAGCAAACTTCAATTTGTATTTCATTAATTAAGAATATCTCCGCTCAAGCCGTATGGAAAACCCGTATAATTACAATTAGATGCATCGGCGGTATTTTTGCTGCTTTTCTTTCGCTTTTCCGGAGTTTTCCGCCCAGTTTTTCTCTTATTTTCATCGCTTCAAAGTCTGTAATGGGAATACGATGTTTATTTTTGTTTGCTTTGTATCAATTGGTCTGGAAAATATTTCGTGTAAGCATTTTTATTTTGATATTTTTGGAGAAACTATGAAAGTTTTACGGGGTGTGTCGCGATGGTGGTGCATTGGTGAAAACACAACATTGATAATTTAAATAGAACACAATATGTTTTTTAAGGCAGTCTTGTTTTATCTGGGGATAGTTTACGAAGGCTAAAGCTTAAGTATTAACGTACCGTGGGTGCCTGAAATGTAGTAAGAGGGAGATTATTCACATGAGACTAAAACATTTGAAGATTTGGAGAAAAGGGGAAAAATTCTGCGGCTAGCAGCTTCCATAGTCTGGACACTCTAGGGATAAAGGAACGAACAAAGTGGGAATTTCAAAGCCTCTTAAGTTGGACTGTCAAAGGATGCATAAAAGTGGCACCACGTATTACTTTGTTGGGATCTGTCAAGGAGAAATTATACTGGGTAACTCATTGAAGCAGAAGCCGTAAAATACTTATAAAGAGCGACAGATCCCCTACAGCTCGTCGGTGGGCAAGAAAAGGAAGCCTTTCTGTAAGTGTGGGATTATTAATAAGACAAACAGCTCTTCAAGAATGCTTAGTGTTGTAAAAGACACCATTCCCCAAACCTAACAACAGTATTCTAAAAAGGGGCTGATTTGGGATACATACAGAGTATACAGATGCTGAGGCTATGGATGTGATGTGTTTGTGCCAGTAAAGATAATAATAATAATTGTGTTTGTGCCAGTAAAGATAATAGCAATAATTGAGCACTGGCAGACTTTTTACGACAGCGAACATAAGTGTGTTTTAAAGGCATTAAACTGGACAAGATTTTTGGCGCCCCAATTCAAGATTAGTTTAAGATCCTGTGAAAGAGATATCTTTATTGACCCTCGCTTGTTTTTTAAATCAAACATATAGGGTGACTTAAGAAATTGAATATTAGGGTGGAGGGTATTATCGTCAGTAAAACAATGAATAGGATTGATTGTGAAAGAGAAAAGATCCTTGATGTAAAGAAGAAACAGGGTTGGTGCCAGTACTGAGCCCTGGGGCACCCCAGCATTAATTTGGTAGAAGCTGAGGAATGAACATCTACAATAACTGATATGTCAAGTGCAATGATCTGGGATTCACCAAGAAATACAAGGATCTTGCTCCAGTTGTGTGAGACAAAGGAAAGAAGATCAACTGTGGATATTTCGAGGCGGAATCCATCCTTTGTAGTGATGAGCGAGACCGGTCTTGGTGTTGCGGTCTTGGTCTTGGTCTTGCAGCAAGACCAAGACCAAGACTAAGAACAAGACCAAGACCAAGACCAAGACCAAGACCAAGACCAAGACCAAGACCAAGACCAAGACCAAGACCAAGACCAAGACCAAGACCAAGACCAAGACCAAGACCAAGACCAAGACCAAGACCAAGACCAAGACCAAGACCAAGACCAAGACCAGACCAGCCCAAGACCAAGACCAAGACCAAGACCAAGACCAAGACCAAGACCAAGACCAAGACCAAGACCAAGACCAAGACCAAGACCAAGACCAAGACCAAGACCGTCTTTTCGCTTGCAAGACTAAGACCGGGGTATGCAAGACCAAGACCAGGCCGAGGTGTGCAAGACTACGCAAGACCAAGACCGACCTGCAAGGCTCTTGCGCTTCTGCGACTTTTTTTGATATTATAATATTTAATTTTTATATTCAATATACCGAGGTATTTCATACAGACATAACAAAAAAATGTGTCACGAACTGCCGAAAGAGGCGATTATCTAATAAGTAAGAGTTTCTTTCATAAAATAATATTTAAAACAATCACTTTGTTCTTTAAGTTCTATAGTTCTCTAACAACGATATCGAGTAAATTTAATAACATATTTCAAAAATAATGAGATGGTGACTCATTGGTCCGACAAAGCTTGACGTCTCCAAAATCGTTTGCGACAGAGAAAAACTAGAGGTTATATATTATAGAAGCTGAAAATTACTTTCATATTTTTGATGTTTTTTTTTAATTAGCCATCTAGCTATGCCACTTACAGGGTAGATCAAAAATCTCCAAAATCCAGAAATACATTATTTTTGTTCCACACTGTAAGAAGTAGCACCATTAGAATGCGTCTTAAAATTAAGATATAAATGTGAAAGTAATGGATTAATAAAAAATATATTTGCTATGTGATAAAGGAATACTTTTTATATAAATGGATTGTAAAAATTACTTTCGGTTTAGACGGAAAAATCAAAACCGAAAATGATATTTAAAAACCATCTACGTCGACATTGTTACTATATAACAACAATTTCTAGCATAATATACAGGGTGGCGATTTTTCGTCATAATTTTTTTATTTTAGATAAAAATAAGGGAGTTTTATTGAGTGGCTGTGGATTGATCGGAAAATTCTAAAATAAAAAATAATTTTACATTTTATGCCCTTTTGGTTTATAATTTTTGTATATTTAGTTTTTCACTATTACGGACGATTTCGGAGATATCGAGCTTTGTCACACTATTGAGCCCCTTTGTATTTGCAGATTGTTTATAAAGTATTTCTAAAAACTTTGTATGGCCAATCTTTAACTAATCTGAAGATAAAAAGTTCATATAAACTGAAAAGTTTTTATTTTATTTTTTAATCAGAAACCAATGTTTACATATCAGAATTATTTTCACGGAAATTTCACTTCTGGTTGAAATTAAAAGTCCTTTTTGGCTCACACAGTACACAGTTTTGTATTTGCTTTAATTTTATATGCTTCTTCAAAGAAAATTTATATAATTATTATCCCTAATATGTTTCTATATGCCACTAAATGTAGAAAAGAAGGTTGTGTCTTAATTTAACCAAAAATAGAGCGCAGGGGTGGATTTAGGAAAAGGTTGAGTAGGCTAAAGCCTAGGACGGCAACTATCATGGGCGGAAAATTTACGATTAATTTTTAAAAAAATGTAATGGTAACTTAATAAAAAATAATAATATTTAACAAATAGATAAAAAAAATCCTGTAATTTGTTTGTTTTAAAGAATTGTTATTTAATTTTCTGTATGTTTTACTTTTGTTAAATTTGTTTAACAAATTTTTATAAGAATATCTAGTGTAGTTTACATTCTTTTATTGCTAAGTTTTTCGTTCTGATATCCAAAAAATATTGACATATTAGGGCGGCAAAAATATATTAGCCTATGGACAGAAAAAAGTTAAATCCGGCCCTGGCGCTATAAAGAAATAAACCCCTTCATTTAAAATATGCTTTTTAATCAAATATATTTTAACATTTTAAAGCAAAAAATAAAGTCTTCATCTTTATTTATATTTAGGTATTAAAAAGATATATTTTATTCAAGATTGTTTAGTTCAAATAATTACTACCAAAAAAAAGCAAGACCAACAAGACTCTTGCAGCAAGACCAAGACCAAGACCAAGACCGGATGGTGCAAGACCAAGACCAAGACCTTCTTTTGCCTTGCAAGACCAAGACCAAGACCAAGACTAGGCCGGTCTTGGTCTTGGTCTTGCTTTGCTCATCACTAATCCTTTGGTTTTAGGCTAAGTTTAGGTGAATAGTACGAGGGAAACTGCCTATATTTAGGGTCTAGTAATAAGTATGCTACTAGTAATAATTAATAAATAAAACAAACTAAAACACATGTGCCTCGAGGCAGTGGGGGATAACATGGTGGTACGAATATTGTGTTTTTTTTTTTTTTTGGTCCAATAACTGTACCTATTTTGATCCAGTTAAAACTTTAACTTAAAGAAAATTTAAACAATACTTTACTTTAAAAAAAAAATGTCTGGGGGTTATATAGCTGGCAGGATGCTTAACATTTCTAGATCTCACATGCTAGTATGTGTATAGCTTATTAATTAAATATTTTTATTATCAATTTAATCATTAATATTAATAGTTTATAAAGACAGTTGCTCGTTCAGAATGATCTTGCAAAAATTTTAATCATATTTTTAACATCAAAAAAATTTTTTTTAATAGTTTATTGATCGTTAAACTTTTAATACACTTGTTTTGGTAAGTTATCCACTTTTTTAAGACTTACAATATTTATAATACAAGTTATTGCACTTACCAATTTATTTACTGCTTTAAAATCTTTTTCTTATGTACCGGGTGTTCCACTAAGAGAGGTAGTCGGCTATATCTCAGAAACTACTAATAGTATAACTTTCGGGAAAATTTTTTTAGATAAAACCGACCAAGAGAAATTGCTGAAAATTATTTTCAAGTCTGTGGGATGGCCGCTAAGGGGCGTAAGGGTAATGTCAAAACATAAAAATATACATTTCTCAAAAAAATATCAAATAAAGTGTGTCAATAAGTGGTACTATTTTAATCTTTAATGTTTTCTAAACAAAGAAGCTTCAGGTGTAATTTTTGTCAGTTCCAAAATAAAGTGGTGAGGGAAGGTTAAAGTTTAATTTATGAAAGTGCTAATAACTTCGGTTTGCTTTAACCGAATTTAGTGAACTTGGTCTCGTTTAGAAGAGCATTTTAAACATTATTTTCAGGTGTATAAACTATTGCCACACTTGTCTCACAAACGCCGCTAGAGGGCGTCAAGGTAAAAACTAACTTATTTTACGCAATTTTTTGAAAAATTTAAATACAATGATATATACCTTTTTATATATTTATAAAGAGAAAAAAAAATCACAACAAAACGGCGAAAACCGCAATTTAATATCTCTTTTTAAACCGAATATATTAGCAAAAATATAAATATGACATAGAGACGTAACGCATTTAACGACACAATGTTTTCTACTGGGTCGATTTCTTTAGGTAAAAATTAAATTTATAAATTTTTACAAAATTTAATGACATAATGCATGATTTTTACTTATTTGAACCCATTTAACGATATTAAACAACATAGTAATTAATAACCTATCGAAGCTGGTCCTTATCGTTAGCTTTGAAAACAAAAGGATGCTGAAATATCAAAAATCTAACAATTTTTATTTCAAAATAAAAAAATAATATTTTGACATAAAAATTGTTGGATTTTTGATATTTCAGCATCCTTTTGTTTTCAAAGCTAACTTGATAAGGACCACGCTCGATGGATTATTACAGTTATAGGTTGGTAATTATCTAATGTTGTTGTATTGTGTTCTTTAAAAATGCCTTTGTTGCTTGAGGATTAAACTCTACATAAGCTAAAACGTTGATGACATTTTCCTCAGCTCTACGGCCTCTGCGGTGTAAGGGGCGAAGAACACTTCCCGTGGTACGAAAGCGATTTGCTAAACAAGTGAACATTCTGCTGCGGGCTGCCGTACCGGCGTCTCTGAGGATATCTCAATGCATACAGCCTTGCAGCTATTGTCGCATTTTGTAGACACTTAAAATAAATAGCAATAATATCAACTGCTTCTTTAAGCAACAAAGGCATTTTTAAAGAAAACAATAGCACAACACTAAAAATAATATTTTGAAATAAAAATTGTTGGATTTTTGACATTTCAGCATCCTTTTGTTTTTAAAGCTAACTTGATAAGGGACCACGCTCTATGGATTATTACAGTTATAGGTTGGTAATTATTTAATGTTGTCTAATATCGTTAAATGGTTTAAAATAAATAAAATATATGTAGTATGTCATTAGATTTTGTAAAAATTTCTAAATTTAATTTTTACCTACAAAAATCGGCCCAATAGAAAACATTGTGTCGTTAAATGCGTTACGTCTCTATGTCGTATTTATATTTTTGCTAATATATTCGGTTTGAAAAGAGATATTAAATTGCGGTTTTTGCCGTTTTGTTGGGATTTTTTTTCTCTATATAAATATGTAAAAGGTATATATCATTGTATTTAAATTTTTCAAAAAATCGTAAAATAAGTTAGTTTTTACCTTGACGCTCTCTAGCGGCGTTTGCGAGATGAGTGTAGCAATAGTTTATAGACCTGAAAATAATGCTTAAAATGCTCTTCTAAACGAGACCAAGTTCACTAAATTCGGTTAAAGCAAACCGAAGTTATTAGCACTTTCATAAATTAAACTTTAACCTTCCCCACCACTTTATTTTAGAACTGACAAAAATTACACCTGAAGCTTCTTTGTTTAGAAAACATTAAAGAATAAAATAGTACCACTTATTGACACACTTTATTTGATATTTTTTTGAGAAATGTATATTTTTATGTTTTGACGTTACCCTTACGCCCCCTAGCGGCCTTTCCACAGACTTGAAAATAATTTCCAGCAATTTCTCTTGGTCGCTTTTATCTAAAAATTTTTTTCCCGAAGGTTATACTATTGGTAGTTTCTGCAATATAGCCGACTACCTCTCTTAGTGGAACACCCGGTACATAGCCATTAATTAAATTTGTTTAAAAAGTTTTTAGAGGTTCATACAAATTAAATGCAAAAAACGGCATTTAAATTTGTCTTACCTTACAAAAAATCTTTAGTGCCTTGCTTTGTTTCCTCGACTACTAAACGTTTCAGTTCTCGTACTGCTCCACTACACTCGTGTTCCGAAGCGTTTAATAGATTTTTAAGTAATTTTGACAGTTTTGTTTTTAATTAAAAAGTGCTATAAAACTTTTGATAATTTTTCTATACAAGCGCTATACTTTCTAAAGTCTTCTTGATAATTTTTGTTTAATAGAAAGTGCTATAAAACTTTTTGTAATATCTATTATAAGCGCTTTGATTTTTAAAGTGCTTTTAATATTAAAAAGTTCTATAAATGATAAAAATGACAAATTAGTGTTTTTATGTCATTCTGGTAAGACTTTAGTAGTTTTTGATAAACATAAAAACAACAGGAATGTTAAGCGTCCTGCCAGGTATGTAACACTCAGATAGAGGAGGCACATTTTTTTTAATAAAATAAAGCTAACATTTTCTTTTAGTCAAAGTTTCAAGTGGGTACAGTTTTGGACCAAAAAAGAATTAAATAACATATCCGTGCCACTAGGCACATACTTATGTATAAGTTTGTTTTATTCAATAAATAAAACATTTTAAATCGAATTTTAGATGTATCGGAGTTTCATAGAGCTTAAAAAGCATATTTTTGTTATATACATTTTTTTGTTGCTCTTGCTACTAAAAATTACGTCGTTTTATTAGGTCATTAATTTTGATTATATACCTTTTTTCCTAAATTTAATAGTTTTCGAGTTAGATTGGAAAAAACCTATTTTTCACTATTTTTTTTTAGGTAAAAAAATGCAAATTGAACCTGCTGAGCTGAGGCAGCAGTGCGGCTTTAAATTGACCATAATTCATAGCAATATAAAAAAAAATTATGTGTATCTCTTATTGGCCAGCTTTTTTTGGGGTGGCCTTCCGGACTTTAATGAAAAATAATAAATTTCTTCTTATACACCAAAAAAACACTATAATATATTGAATAATAAGGCTTTGATTGTTTGATTTTTTATTTATCCAATAAAAGTTAAAGTTTATTTAATTAATTATGTTTGGGACAATTGAGGAGACATAATTGATGCTATTACAAGTATTATATTCAGGCCTTATAAAAATAGTATTAAGTTAAAATATCTTATTATTATGTAAATGATTCTATATATTTAAAACTAAGGGAAATCTGTACTTCCTTCAAAATTACAGAAATTATTGTGTTTAAAGCTTATGTAATCCAGGAAAAATTAGCAATGTTTATTGCAATGGAAACTTAACTTGGGTTAAATTAAAAGTGTCGTACGGTGAATACCAATATTCCCTTCGCCTTAAACAATACTGTGATTGGGACAATATCGTGACCATTATTTCAATGCGGCGTATATTCAATTTAACGATAGCTAAAATTAAAAACAACGTCCCACCTTCATATCGATATTCGGCAACTTCAGCGCTGGCTGAACTGAACGACAACAGGTTCAGGGTTCAACCAAGGAAGTTTAAAGGTGTATGGAAGCCCAATGCTATGGCCCATTCGATCAAAAAATGTCCAGCCCAGTATGAAAATAACTGTCAGAGTTGGCCCTGCCGATTCTGCGCAATAACAAAATTCCACTAAATAATTTAATGTGTTGCCTACTTACACACTGATAAATCAGTGTGAAGTTAGCCAACACATTATAATTTTATGAGAGCCGGAGTATCGTTTTTTGGATTGATCAAAACCTGATTTTAGTGATTGGTAATTAAATTGTGACTATAATTTTGTGTTTATTGTTTGTTACTTATAATATCGTAACAAAATGACTAGAGGTTGTATGGTTTTGTCTGCAAATCCAAGGGTAAAATACCCGTCTTTTAACTTTAGGTAAGTATTTTTTATCTTTAAATTAGGTGATTTTTATAAGACGTAACGTTAGGTAACCGAATAAATAATAATATATCAATTATGAATAATAGAAAATGAAAATTTCATAGGAAATAGCAGTGAGAAAAGTAAGGCAATCTTAACTATCTTTTAGATGATTTCCCCAATATTTGTGTATTTCTGTGGATTATTAAAAAGAAATAAGGTTTACATTTAGGTATTTTTATTTTGTTTAATAATTTAGTACACTCTTTTAAAGGATCAAAATTATTGATTACTGGGCAGACGGGGCAAATTTAAATATATACAGGTCCCTCTAATTGGTACGGTTTTTTGGGGCGCTGATTACAAATCTGAAAAAAAAATTCGGCAATGTTTCGTTTTCGAGATATTCATCACCAAAATTGAAAATCAAACTAACCTTATTTACACTATTCCTCCTTCTTTTTCCACAAAATTCTTGATTTTTACACTAAATTGGCACACAATATTTCACAAACACCTTTTAAAAACTTTTTTTATGTTTATTTTACACCTTTTTTACACTTTTATTTTTTAAGGAAAGTTCGCAATTTAATGGAAAAAAGATGTAAAATAAATAAAAATACAAAGTTTTAAAAGGTGTTTATAAAATATCGTGTGCCACTTTAGTGTAAAAATCAAGAATTGTGTACAAAAAGAAGGGAGAATATAGTAAAACTAAGGTTAGTTTAATTTTCAACTTTGATGATGAAGATCTTGGAAACGAAACGTTGCCGAAAAGATATTTTTCAGATTTGTAATCAGCGCCCCAAAAACCCTATATACCAAATTTGAACAAAATCGGAGAGGAGGCAACTTTCGAGACAATACCATTTGTTTAAAAATAAATTAGATTTTTGGTTTCTTAATCTTGCATTATCAACTTTTTAAGCTCGACATACTGTACACACATAATATTTAACGGATATTGTTACAATGGATACTCAGGTACCAAAGGTTACTAAACATTTTTAACCACTGTTATTCTGTCTCATAAATGTTTGTTATTAGTGAAAAGTATATGCCTAAAAAGCAGTTATAAAAACTTTCACTTTTTAATGTACAACCAGAATCTTAGGATTAGATTAAACTCATTTACACTATCTTGCCCTTCTTTTATCACAAAATTGGTGATAAGTACATAATACTATCATACAATGTTTGAAATTTATTTTAAAAAATCGTGTTTTTATTTATTTACAAAGATTTTTGGTAAAAATACAAAACTTTCAAAAATATCGACCATTTAAATAGAAGGCAGTAAAGTGGCGCCATCTATTCTTTCCATATTATATCAGATGATATAAAATCTAATATTACACAATAATTTTAAATATTCTATGGTAGTATCCTTTAATAACCAACAATTTTGTGCAAAAAAAAAAAAAAGTGAATGTTGGAATTTGACATTTGATGATGTCAATTTTATAGATAGTAACAAAGAATTATGGAAATCCGGCCCTGACCTACTATTCATTGCGCAAATTCCGCAGGGCCAACCCCCCTATTCCCGCTGCCCTGCACGCCTGGACAATTTTGTTCTACAGTATTGGGCTTCCATACACCTTTAAACTTCCTTGGGTTCAACTCAATGGTTAAATGTCAATGCTTGTGTAGATCCTATTCTGTCTTTAGTAAGTATACCTATTAATGAAATGAATAACTTGCTGGCTTCCTGGGAGTTGAACTCCTTGATACAAGTATTTGCAGGTAAGTTAAATTATACGATATTTTTTCCTATGTTTTGTTGTATAGAATAACGAAAATTTATCATGGCGCCATGGTAGCAATCTGGCTATCTCGATGGCAATCTAAACGATTTTTCCTAATGATATATTTTTATACAAATTTTTAGAAATAAGGTTTTTTTCTACTTTTATTTAAAAAAATCCTTTATTATGATGGATGAGCTAGGTTAGGGTAAAGACAAGTACTAACTGTTACCATCAAGAAACTTTTTTTTGGAAATCAATACTAAAAATGTTTCGCATGTGGTGCAAGGATATTTTAATGTAATTATTCTATTTTTAGATAGGGATACATCTAAATGAGAAAGAATTAGACATTGTAATTCTATCAAGGGACTTGCAAATACATTTTAAGGATTGCTTAGAAAAATACATTCAGGAGGAAAAAGTAAATACATCAAATCTCGATACATGTGCTTTTGGAGGTACCTACTAATGATTTAACATTTGGTTTAACGGTAAGTGTTTTACTTATTATATAGGATGGTCCAATTTATTTTTAAAAACCTGTTTTGATGAGATGAAAGGCTTATGTTGGTCTTAATCAAACCGCTTAAAAAGTCTATTTCGTTTTAGGACATGCATGTAGCCAAGACTTCCTGCACTGTAGCAGAGACCCCGTGTACTGTGATAGAGATCCCTTATTCTGTGGCAAAGGCTCCAGGTACGTAAAGTAGTACTGTACGCCTTAGGTCAGCAAGTCCCTTGGCATCTACAAGCTCAGCAACTTCCTAAGACGACGTCACCAATGAGTACCTAATTGTCCCCACCGAAAACAGACAGAAGTTCATTTTATGGGGCAAAAAACCTTTAGACGCAAGACTTTCAAAACAGTTTCCGGAATTCGATTTTAAAACCCTATTAAATGTAGTACAAATTAATATTTAGTCAATAAAACTCGTATTAAAGTATTTTATTACAATAAATACTACATCAAATTAAATCAACTGTGGGTTAAGGTTGTTTAAATGAGACTCTACTTAAAGATAAATAATAATAATAATTGTCACAAAAAAAAATTAGATTTATTTTTAATAGAGTTCATATTAATGTAGTATACACCTACTATTTGCTCCAGATTATATCTATTTTAATGAATCGGACTTTTCATTGCATTTAACATAGCCATTAATTAAAAACCAATGAAATTCAATAATTTCTTATGTTAGTTTAATTACGTTTTGATAATGTTTAAATAAGATCACAATTTACTTCAATGATTCTTATGTTTGAACCAATTTCAATGAGATATGCACAAATAAAAGTAAGATATTCATTTATTTAATCACAAATGTCATTCAGGTATTGCAAATACAGTACCCCATTGACTCAATGTGTATCCCATTCATTCTATAAAAGCGTTTTCTGTGTGTACAAAACTCAATACACCAGGTATTTGATTAGGGTGTATAAAATAACTAACAATAAAGCCTTACATATTTTTATATTCCTAATTAATTAAATATTTTATGCGTGCAAAAAAATACCGTAAGCATCATGGTGAGTAAGTTCTGACTGTTTTCGGTTAATTTGGAGATCTCAACTGTATTAGGATCGCCAAACAAATCTTACTAATCTTAATACTTAATATACTATTAAGCATGGTGGGTTTATTATGTTACATTTTTTATATTTTTTTGCATGTTTTAAAGGGCAAAATCAATTATAATAATAGAAGTTTTAAAGCCAAAGTTTTTAATATGTCGAATCGAATATAAAGCACCCTTTATTTAACAATAAATAATCTACTACAGCGATAATTGTTTAACCATAGTCGACTAAACATGACCGCGCCCGGGCCGAATGTTTGTTTTAAAATTCATCAAAATTTACGAGCTATTCGAAGTATTTAAAAGTCATTAAATTCAACATGCTCAATTTTAAAGCCGTGAATCACCGATGGCGTGGCGAAAATACGGGCATAAATTTTCGAAAATCACTCGAAATGTTATAATAAGTGAAATACGGTTAATTATAGAGAATTTATTCCGCTTTTATTACGTTTCTATTTCAATATTTGTGCGGTGCCAGTGTTTGTCACATGCTGCGTTCGTGAATAATAGTCTAGTCAACAAGTTCAAAAACGTGTTAATTCAAGCTAAAGCTTCTTAAAACATTAGGGATACCTCATTATTCAGAATGATGTCTGGAAAAATGAATATAAAGGATTTTCTGGCCCTTAAAACACTGCAAAAGTTATTAAAAAAATTAAGTTGGAAAATAGTTATTTTCCTAACAAGTGCGGAAAGTGATACTTTTCCGCACGCGGCTGTCGCTACACGAACGACGCGCAGCGGAGTTCGGGTAAGCAGCCAAGAGAAAATATCTTCTTTAAAAGACTTTACACCCTTACCACAAATTACCACAAGGTAATTTGGGCCCTTACTTTGACACAGCTCTCAAATATAAATTCTTTTTATACCTGTGACGAGATTTCATGGGCTATACTTGCTATTTCTGCTGCTTCGATAATCGATGCTAGTAAATCGACGTTAGAATCCATTGAATATGTTTCTACAATTTGGTTGAAAAATGCGTGACAAAAATTTAATTTTTGATAGATTTGATGCATAAACAATTAGTTGGTTGCTTTGGATTCCTTGATTATTTATATGGAGTGATTAAAAATATGTACTTACATTTGGTAAATTAGGATTATTTTATTTTATTTAATAAATGACTGCAAAATTACAGCAAAATTCAGTTTCTACAAGTAAACTATTATCAGCAAAATTATGCATTATTTTATAATTAGGTACTAATTTATGTTTCAAAAACAAAAGATTTTACTTTTCGTTGAAAATCATATCTTTTAAAAAATAAAAATCCGAAAAAATAATTTTTAAATGAGTAGTTCCGATGAGGAGCTACCAGATTCTATCCTGGATGCAGCAAATACCGTAAGTTTGAATTTATTATCAACAAAATCTCGTGAAAAATATGAGAATCAATATAGTCATTTCGCACGGTGCTCCAGCAAGGGGACAAAAAGTATTAAGAAAAGTGTTCTTGGTCTATGTTGCGGATTTGCAAAAAACATATAAACCTAATACTTTATGGAGTAAGTACTCTATGTTAAAATGTGTCCTCAAAGTGAAAAGGAACCTTGATTTGAGTTCATATTTCAAGCTAACATCACTACTTAAACACCAAAACGAGGGATACCGGCCAAAAAAATAAAAAACTTTCAGCGAAGAAGAAATTTCATGATTCATGAAAGAAGCACCTGATAATATTTACCTACTAATAAAAGTTGCTACAATTTTTGGATTAGCCGGTGCTTGTAGGAGAGATGGACTTACAAAAATAATGATTGATGACATACAGGATAATGAAAATTTGATAGTGGTTAAAATTAATGACAGTAAAAATAACACTTTCAGAATCTTTGTAGTGTCCGATGAAACAAATAACGGACCTTATCTGCAATTCTACTGGAAATATGCAAATTTGCGAAAACCACATACCCCACACCACATAGACGTTTTTTTGTCCAGTATAAACAAGGAGCATGCAGTACGCAATGTGTGGGAATAAATGCAATAGGTAAAATGCCTTCAGAGATTGCTGCATACCTAAAATTAAAAAATCCAGAAGAGTACACTGGACATAGTTTTCGTCGATCTTCTGCGACTATGTTAGCGGATTCTGGAGAAGGAATTACCAATGTCAAGCGACTTGGGGGCTGAAATCAACGGCTGTAGCTGAGAGCTACATTGATAAATCCACAAATCAGAAAAAGGATATGTCGAATAAAATATTGACCATGAACAACTCCCCTCCTGAGCTAAGTCAACCTTCATCAAGCCGTACAATAAGCGCATCCATAAGCCACCCGCTAAATGAAATTTCAGGTTCTGCAATTAATTTACAATATGCTAATAACTGTTCTTTTGTTGTAAATTTTATCAACAAATAATTCCCATTTATAAATATGTTGTAGTAGTTCTTTCAGATTAAACATAATTTAAAAAATAATCATTTAATATTGGTATTATCTGACGCTCGTAGGAAAAATTTTGTTCCTAACGCTTGCGCAAAGTGACTTTTTCGCACTTGACTGCTTGCCCGAACCCCGCTTCTCGTCGTTCGGGCAACGGCAGTGGAGTGCGGAAAACTATCACTTTGCGCACTTGTTAGGAAAATAACTATTTCCTTACACTCGTAGAAAAAATTATTTTAACATGTAAAATACCTTAGAAAATATGTTATTCAAAATCGCCGATAAAACAGGAATGCAGCTAATTTGAAATATCGAATGCACCAATGCGTGTTTTAGTCATTCGAAAATAGATTTATTTATAAGCTGGATGCAGTTGCATTTCGAGTCACAATCACTAAATTTTCTATTAGAATTAATCACTGACGGGTTTTTCACGGAATAAAGACAAAATTCTACGGTGTACAGGCTTGGAACGAGATAAAAATCATTGGCGGAGATCCAGAGAGAACTTATAGTATAAAATATTAACCATACTGCGCAAAGATTTAAACGAAAAAAATAGTATCTTTCTTACATAGCTGGATTTTAGTCGAAATATATCGGTTGTTTCTCAAAGGTGTTCCCCCTATAACTTTTTTATTTTTTAAAAAAAAAAAATAAATTTGGCGTGTCGATATTTGACCTGAAAATGCACTAAAAGACATATTTAAGTGTTTCTGAGGATTCTTGGTTTTACCGGAGATGACCTGAACTTTTGAATTTTTAATGGAACACCCTATTTTTTTTACCTACTTGATAGAAAATAACATCCTTAATACAATGACACCTCACATATTAACGTTTAACATTTTCCTTTTAAAATATTTTTTTTTTAAAATTCAATCTAGGATGCCATTTTCTAACGAACAGGTAAAAAAACCAAGGGTGTTCCTTTAAAATTCAAAGTTTCCAGTGAAACCAAAAATCATCAAAATGCATTTTTAGGTCATATATCAACAAGCCAAATTTTATTTTCCCATCTTAAAAAATAAAAAAGTTATAGAGAAACCACTTTTGAGAAATACCCCCTTTTAGAAAAAAAAAACTTTTTAAAACCTCATTGGAAAAAGGTTTTAAAATGTAAAATAAGCAATAGATAACACCTATTTTTAAAAGAATTAGTAAGAAAAATCGTCCACTTAGGCCCAAAGGATCAGGTATGAAAAATACATTTCGTCCATATTAGTCTGAACCTTAATCTGAGCTGCTTGTAAACCGCCCATCTCGGCCCAATAATATTTTAACGAATTACAGTCGTGCCTATTTAAAATATTTTAAGGGGTTTCATAAATTTCTACGCAAAATAAAGAACAAATAAATATTAATTTACAGTTTTATTCAAGTAATTTAACTCTACATTATTTTAAGTTTTTTTAATTCCCTATTTCATAAAGATTTTTTTTGCTATTATAAAAAATCGAAAGGGCTTCTTTTTTTTTCTTTTTTTTCTCAGATTTGCATTTCCCGTTGAATGAGCTACCACTTGCATTTTTCGAAGAAACACACTTCTCGACTAGACTATGGCTCGAGTTGGTATGAATGCTGTTGATTCCAAGAAGTTAGTACCCTATTAGACGAATCTCCGAGAGCACCATTCTTATCTCTAATACACCTCCAGTTTGTTTCTTCCAAGACAATTTCAATTATTATCTTTAGTTTTAAATTGATTTAATACTAGTAGTAGTTTACCCCGTTAACTATAAATGTCTCTAAATTTAGCAGAATTACCATTGGTGTATCTAGGGCTATGTTTCAGGAAGGGCCTGGCCTCTGTGATGCGATGTCCAATGAAACCGAGAAGATCTCCAAATATACAATTAGTGAACATGATTGGCATCCTAATTCGTGTTTAAACAATAAATTGTAAACCGAAAGACGAATTTATCAAAAACCACAAAGGATAGTATAGCGTATAGCTATCTGATGCTGATCATACCCACGGTAAACATGTTGAGCCATAGCTTTTTGCAGTACACAGAAATTTTATCTCGAAAACGGTGGTAGGCTTGGTAAGGGAACGTGAATAAGTTTTTTTGATTTCTAAAATGTTTTTTTCTTTATGTTTGGCGAGTACCCCAAAGAGATTTTTTGATACGTAAATCCGGCTAAACAATATATAATATACCTACAGTTTTGATTTATTGGTAAATAAAAAAAAAATTTATAATTGTTTATTAAAACTTTAAAAAATTCTACCTAATCCATGTATATGCTTCTATGTTGAACACAGTAACTTATATTTTTTTTATATCCGCATCCTATTTTAAAAAATAAAAATATCTAAAAAAATATAATATCCAAATTTTCAAAAGTTTTGATGCTTCTAAGATATCAAATTTAGCCTGACAACAAAATGTTGGTATCTGTAAATATTCTACTTTAATTAAATTAAGATAATACGACGCCACTGTGTTGGCAAATGACTTGATCGGAGGTATGCACAATTAGTATCAGACAGTCCCATGTTTCACCCGCACTCTCGATTGTTTTTTAGCTGCACCAGCCAAAAATAAAGACCGAAACACCTTTTCGACGACAATACTTTATATGTAACAGGGTGTCCCCTTTTTAACACTTTTATAGATTATCTCCGTAATTGTTAGTAAATGTAAACAAAAAACCAACCATTTTTGGGACAATAAAATAAGGAACCAAAAAAAAAAACCATTTTGGGACAGTAATATGAGAGCCAAAAAATCAACCCCTTCGTTGTTTCAAATATTAAAAGTTGGTGTGAATTATTTGGATATCTTCTAAGTCCCTAAATTTTTAGGGTATCTTGGTGCTCACCAGCTGCTCCAAATTTTGATTTTGCTTTTGTCTTCACACGCCGTGGATTAATGCCTCGGTTTCCTCTGGTGCTTGCTTTCACACCTGTCTTTGTCCTTCTAACTATCCTCAATCTTTCTAACCTGTGTTGTCCGTCAAACTACTTAACTATTTGTCGCACAAAGTCCACAAGAAAACCTTCCAAAGTGTAGGTCCACTAATAATAATATTGCTTTATTGTCATATAAGATTATATATGTTTTCTTGAAGGTGTAGAATAATGTTATGGGTTCAATAACACTAAAATCTTGAACTTTCACTGTCTTTATTTGTAAATTGATACACAACGTTTCGGTGAGTGATGTATCTCCAACCGTTTTCATTTGAAAGAGACAGAATACTCTAACTTGACCAAATATTTATGACAATTCCATATAATAAAAGAACTTCAGAAACATTCTTATTTCTCACCTCCTTTCGTTTCTCTCGAAGTTATTAACTAGGATTTTAAAGCACCCTGAGAAAAAAAATTATAAGCTAAGATTAGATCAAAAAATATATCCAACACGAACAAAAGTATACATATAACTGTTGGCGTCAAAGACGGAAATGACTAGTTATTATATGTATTGCCGGCAAACAGCGTAATATCCTTATTACTACAGTGTAGTAAGTTATTTCCTGTAATGCCTGAATCTGTTTTAGGAAAGCAGCGTAATAATCATTTTTAATTCATTGTTTACCTGGACATCACAAGAAATGACTGAATGATTAGTCAAAGGTTTTTATACTGTTTGCCAGCAGTACATGTACTGACTAGTCATTTCAGGAAATGACAGATTTCAGGTTGGAAATATTTATTGATCTAATGTTTAATCCTTCCTTCATACTATTTGTAACTCTTATAAACAATGTTACTTTTTTATAAGACCTCTTTTTGTCATTGTTCGTGAAAATCCTGGTCGAGAAACCTTGAGAGAAACGAGAGACTAAGACCTCTGGTTTCTCAACCGGCGTGATAATTACTAAGGCGAACAGCTCTAGATTAAATCAAGAATGCTTGAAGTTGTCTGACATTCATTCCCCAGAAAGAGGAACAATATTACAAATGGGGTTTAATTTGGGATATATACAGATTATACAAATTAAAAGGAAATAAAGCTATTTTTGAAAGTAACGCAAATAGGTTAAATGACTCGTTGTTGAGTAGGCTTGGCCGCTTATAAGTGTAGAATGAGTATTGGCAGACTTTTTCGCAGCAACAAACATGTTTTTTGTTTTAAAAGCGAGATTTTTGGTGCCCCAATTTAAAATAATTAAAAGGTTCTGTTAAAAACATGTCTGCATTAACGTAAGCTTGCTTTACATATAGAGGCTTAGAGAGTGGCTTAAAAAATTAAATATTAGAATGAAGGTAGTTTCGTTATCAAAACTATGAATTAGATTACTTGTAAAAATAAGGCAACGTTAATGTGAAGAAGAAATTAAGTTGGTGCCAGTACTGAGTCCTGGGGTACCCCAGCATTAATTTGGAGAAAGCTAGGAGCGTGAGCCTCTACAACAAATAATATACGTCGATTATAAGGAAATTGGGGAGCCAAGAACAATGTTACTATGAAAGATCATAGAAAGCAAGTTTGTATAGCAGCTTAACATGCCGAAAGCCGACAAAAAGTTTAAAATATATCAAAAGCAACGATCTGTGATTCTCCATGGAATTTAAGGGACTTGTTTAAGTTATGTAAAATAAACGAAAGAAGATCTGCTGTGTAACTTCTCTGATGAAATTCGTATTTCCTGTCATTCATAATTTTGCTCTTAAGGAAAGAGTTCAGTTCTTTCTTACCGTTACATCTCTAAACATATAGTAGGAGAGCCCTGACTATTATATAGTGGTCTGGTAGACTTCTGCAACCATCAGAATAGTCTGGCAGTTTAAATATACTTTTACAAGTATTGAAAAAATATGCCCTTAAAATTTCAGCCTTGTGGGAGCAGGTTATAAATTGCCTTTCCGACGACAACTTTACTATCGTCTGGCACTTACTTGTGTAACGATCAAAATAGGTTGTCAATTTTTTTTAACTCACACATAAGTAAAATACATCATATCAAAATTTTAGCTTTGTG
Source organism: Listronotus oregonensis (assembly GCA_019359885.1). NCBI lineage: Eukaryota > Metazoa > Arthropoda > Insecta > Coleoptera > Curculionidae > Listronotus > Listronotus oregonensis. The sequence goes on along the minus strand of JAHBCN010005470.1, from coordinate 14,721 downwards.
GAAGCAAGTTAAAAAATTTTAAGGGATAATAAAGTAACCGGAGGCCGGAGGATACCTGCCAGAACAATATTTTCATAATTGAACGATAAAATATTCTAGCTCTGTGGGAAATGGGTTACTCGGATGGTTTACTGGCTCTTAGACTAATAGTTAGTTATAACTTTTAATCATTTACAAATCGAAAAAAACTCACCTGACCCTGTCTTTCGTGAACGAAGAGAGACTTAATTGTTTTAATACAGAGGTATTTGTCATGTGTCTAGAAATAACCCGGACGGTGTCGCGATGTCAAATTGTGGGGCACCATATTGAAAAGCAAGATTTCGTGGTTATTTTAACTTTGGGATTATTTTTGGAATGTTTGGTTTGTTAGTTTGAAATTCTTTGTCTTGCAGGATTTATCGACTGACTTAACGATTTAAGATGTTTATTGCAGGAGAATTTATGCAGTTTTTATGGTTGGACTTATTGCTTTTGTATACTAATGAGCAGAGCGCGTGATTTATTGACCAATTGATGGTAGAAGTAAAAATATAAATTCTAATTATGAATCTGGGCTAGATATTGCCTATTTATTAAACTGTTTTCATTTTTGTTCTTCTCATTCATTTTTTATTATTGTTTTCTGTTTTTATCGTCTAATATATATAGCAAATCAGGTATCAATAAAATTAATTTTGTTGCTTCCGAAAATCAACACGAAATAAATAATAAAATTTACTATAAAAAATCAAACTTAAAAAATCTTGTTTTTAAAAAATATATGCAATAAACAAATTAAAAAATAATCGCTTGTTTTCCCTATTTTAGGTTCAGTTATAGTCTGTCTCAAAGTATACCGTGTTAGCTTCTGCCTTCATTTATGGATTATACCTGCCGACAGCAATAAAACTGCGGATCGGTAGGTATTAAAGGACAGAACATTAGGGACGGACTTTAATAATATAAAGATTTATAATTTATTGTTTATTTAGGTCAGTATAATCTTAAAATTACATTAAGAAATTAAATATATTCAAAGTCTTAATAAATTTATAACTGCATTATCTTTACATAATTACATTTTTAATCTTAATATCTAAATCTAATTTTGTTTCACTATCAGAGTCATCATTAAGATTAATTACAATAGGATTTATGTTGTTTTGGATAGAAATGTAAGAGTCCTCAATTTTTATAATGTGCTGTAGTGAATTTTTTCAGCTCTCAACTGGTATGTTAGTAATTACATTTTTTATCAAATTTATAACACTGGGACTTGAAGTAGGTGTTAAATTTTCTGCTCTGATCTTTGATTTTACTTGGTTCCACAAAGCTCTATGGGGTTAAACATACAGTAATACGGAGGAAGCCGTAAGACAGTATACCCAGCCTGTTCAGCCAAATTATCACATACATATTGTTTTTTAATTGCATATAAATTTAGGACTTCCGAAAGTTGCGGTTTTTTGTAACTGAATTCAAAATAAATATCATTTTCTAACAAATATTCCTGGATTTCAGTTTTTGAACTTGATGAAGCTGGTGCTTTGTGTAGCAGACGGCTGTGGTAGCTTGCGTTATCCATGAAAATAACACTTTTGTTTGGAATATTTTTTATAAGATAATTCTAAAACCAGTTTTTAAAAAGTTCTGCACTTGTATCCTCATGATAATCTAAGCTCGAATCCTTCATATTCTTTGCAGACAACAGCAAGCAGTTTGGGACAAATCCGTCTTCTGAACCAGCGTGTATTATGGTAACGCGTTTTCCTTTATTTAAAGGTGCTTTCGTCTGACAGTTTTGACTGGAATCAACCCATCCTTTGGATACTGTGTCGTGTGTATCGAACCATGTTTCATCAAGGTAAATTATGGATCTGTTTTCTAACCTATATCTTTTAATTTCTTGAAGGTAATTAAATCTCCAAGTGCGTAATCTGTGCGATTCCATTACTACTTGTTTTTTGTCTATTTTGCGGTATTTAAATCCCATTTTACAAACAACTCTATGGAGGGTGGCACGGCTAATATTTATATTGGTTTCGTCTTCGTCTAGCTTTTTCAGTTTATCCAAGGTAGGAATAACTTCACTTTCATAAAGACAATATATTTTCCTTCCTATTAGGTCCTGATCACTATTAATTGTCTAGATGGTGAGATTGAAAATTACTACATTTTTTTTGTTCAATTCTTCACTAATAATAATATCCCTTATTGATGATATTGGAGTATTTGTAAGTAGACAGGTTTCTTTTAAAACTTCTTGTTTAATTAGACCTCTACTGATTAAAGTTTCATATACATTTTTCACAATCTGTTTTGCATCTAATGACAAATGATTTTGACGCGACATAGTTATATTCTCGTAAAACAACTTTTTCGAAACGCACAGTAAAAACGGTTATTCAACACTGCCACTAAAATATTAGCCAAAATATTTATATGCCCAATGGTTAATACTCAAGAAATACCTGGCCCACCTCTGCCCTTATGAACAAATGGGTTTACCCAATAACAATAGGTAATAAAATCGTTAAAGATTTATTGGGGTATGGTCCGTCAAAAGCCATAACGACAGACTATACAACATATTTTTTTTCGAGAGAAGGTATAGTTGGATCAATATAAGAATGAAAATTCGGTTCCCTTTGAAAGGAAAAAAAAACATTAAAAGTAGCCGAATAGGTTTAATTTGAACTAGCGGCCGCTTTTGTTTTTTATAATATGCCGCTTCCCGCACGTGTCTGTAATACTAGACCATATAAAAAGCCCACAATAAAAATTAAAATTTTTTGCAACTTTTTATGTTTTTTTTTCTTTTCAATGGGCACCGAATTTCCATTTTAAAAATTATCTAACTATAAGTTAGTGGGATCATTTTAAATGAAAATTCGGTGCCTTAAAGAAAAAAACATGAAAAGTAGCAAAAAGGCTTAATTTATTGTCTGTCGCCATTCTTTATAATGGTCTATTATTCAGACACGTGCGGGAAGCGGCACATATAAAAGCAAGGCAGTCGCATTCAAACCAAATCTTTTTGCTACTTTTCTGTTTTTTCTTTAAGGACGCCGAATTTTTTTTTAAAATGATCAATATAAGCATTACTCAAAAAAAAGAAACTGACATCAGAACCCTCAAAATAAGTGTAGCTAGAGGAATTTATAATAAAATTTTACAGAAATATGATTTTTTAAAGGCTGTCAATGCTGTGTGAGTACAGGAAATTTGGTATTGAATATTACGTTTGATGTAAAGCGTGCGTAATGGTATATTGTGCAACAAGTGAGAAAAGTTTAACATTTCTCACAATAACCACAACAAACTACACATTATACTTTTTTGAACATTTTTTTAAAACGAGACAAAAAATATTTAAGTATTTTTTTATTAATAATACAGTGAATCATAATATAATCATTTTTATAAATAATTAACGTTTTTAATTCACGAATTAACAATAAACTAGTAAATGTAATAAATAACTTATTTGCGTTATTCATTTTGAAAAACTAATTATGAAATTTTAGTGTCTGTATCGAATAAAATACAACATTCATAAAACTGACGTTTGCAGTAAATATGGCGTTCGTCGATTCATAATCTTCATTTTGTAATCGTTGCCATGTGACGCCAACTGCCACAGGCTGCTAGATTATGTCAAAGGCGCGAATCAAAGGCCTATTTCTGCTATTTCATAAAGCACTTGAGAGCAAATTACTTTTCTCACTAAAAAAAAGTACTTTTCTTACTGTTTGTGGGTTTTCCTACTGCATGAGAAATTTTTATTTTAAAGCTAGTACCAGTGAGAAAATGTTACTTTTAGTGCCAGTCGTAAAAAATAAATTAAAATGCAAGAAATTTTCTAATACCTAAAAAGGATAAAAAAGATATAGACCATGAAATAGACACAGCTCTTAGTCAATAGTTTTAGGTAATTTTAATAAGGTTTTATTACCTTTTTATTAGATATACACTTTTGATATTATTATAATATATAACGACAATAATAATTATAATTATTTACTATAAAGGTATTTGTAGATTAACCAAAAAGGTTTTTGTGGTACATTATTAGCTATTAATAAAATAAAGTTATGAAAAAGTTTTTTTTTTTTGAATAAAAATAATTTAATATAAAAGAAAAATCGGCAAAATTTGGTAAAAAGCTGTAAGTTTAAATATTCTAGCTACGTTTATTTTAAAAGTCATTTTAATTTTTTTCCTCTAAAGCAAAGCCTTAGAAAAATGTTGTGGACAAACCTCAAAAAAGGAAAAATGCGGTTTTTTAAAAATTTTACACTTATGTTGCAACTTTAGAAGAAGTTATTTGGGTACCTAAAAATTTAATCCCTTTAAAAAAGCTTTTATACATTTTTGGTAGAAATGTATAGATTTTTAAATATTTTAATTTTTAAATAATGACAATTGGAGCCCGTTCTAAAAAAAAACAAGCCTCAATTTAATAGTATTTTGGCACCCAGAAGGTCCAATCTCAACTGAAAAATTTGTGTATTTCAAAATCGAGTGTAATTTTTATAAAGAAGAATGAACTAACTCAGAGTCTATTAATCTAAAGGGGTTATGACATCGTCAAGAATGGGGATAGCAAAAATCCAAGACGTGAGGGTGTGAAAAGGGCCGCTTATGTTGGCGGCACTGTCGGGTAACTTAAAGTTACTAGCATTCTCAGCTGTGGACAGGGTCTGCCACAAGTCGAAGTTTTTATATGGGGTTATTTTTACAGTTGAAAATATTTGTGTACAGAGTTGATATTTTATTGGTTTTGACTGTTTTTACTACATTGTTTTTGGTAGTGTTTAGTCGTGTAATTTTAATTAGTCCTTAGTGTGCAATAGACCAAAAAGTTGTGTTTCCCATAAGGATTCTGTTATTGCATGTTAAAAAAGACGATTTTTATATGTCTTCCAGAAAAAATTGCAAAGGCGGTGATTATAAGATCCTGATCAAAAAGGAAAAAGGCGATTAATAAAAGAAGGTAAGGTGAAAAATATGATATATCCTAATGCTGCTATTACTAACAAAAATTTTTTTATTGTACCAGTTCCATTCAGTTTGCATTATTACACCTTAGATAACACAAACACGGTTTTTAAGTCCACCAGTGACTCTTCACAACTCTGAATGTAGTTACACACTGAAGAAGTTCTTGTTTAGATTGTGTAGTATAAGTGGTGTAATTATAATTTAAAACTTTCAGTCCCAAATAAGAACACAGTCAATTTTTTGTTTTATCTTAATCACCTATAAATGAAATTTTGTGTTTGTATTAATGTACCTTAGAATGTTATTTAATATGTTTTTCCCTATATTTTAAATTATTAAGTTTGCGTTTATTACATATCTATTTCAATTGTATTTTAATTTTTTTAGATAGTTGAAATTGTAAATTATTGTATATTGTAGTTGTGAAACAAAAATTGTTTTTAAATAAACTTATTCCATTTTTTAAAAATAATTCATTTTAGCCAAGTTTGAAAATTTTGCTATTTTTCTGCAAATCAAGATCTGTATGGTCCGTAAGAAATTACTATTTTTAGATATTAGTGTTATAAATAAATTAGGATATGCAAGTTTAATATTTATAAGTAATTCAAACTTCAATTACCAAATAAAAAGGAGATCTAATTTTTGTTTTATTCTTGCAAGGGCTTGCAACAAACCATAAATGAAAATTTTCGTTTTTTAATAGGATTTTAATGCTTAAATGATTTCTTTGTTTTAAATATGAAATGTTGTATACCACAAAATATAATTAAATAATACCACTAACTACTGTGTTTTTTCTTCCATATCTATTTCAAACTGTAAAAATTTTAGTTGTATTTTATTTAATTGTTGCAATTGTAAATGTATTGTAGTGTTGTAGTTGTGAAACAAATAAAGTTTAGTTTTTTAGCAATAAACCTTTGTATTCACCTTTTTTTTTACATAAATAATTCATTTTATTGCCAAAGTGGAAAATTTTGCTATTATTCTGCAATATTAAGATGCTGTATGGTCCGTAAATAAATAACGTAATTAGTTTTTAAAATAAAATAAATTAAGGATTAATAGACAAGTTTATATATTTATAAAGTAATTCAAAAACACCGTCATAAATTCCTAAAAAAAGTTAATTTTCCTATGGCTTCCAATATCTGATTTGGAGTTGGTTATTTTGTAATCTTACAAAGATCTTCAAGATAGCTTGTAAAAGCCCATTTCTGATCCAGCACTTACAAAAAGCTTCCTTCCTGTCTTTCTTCTATAGGTATTTTCACGGCTTCTGCTTAGACGAGTTGGCCAGTATAATTCCTTTTCTGGCATCTCCCAACACAGCAACACGTAGTGCAACTTTTATGCATCTTTTAACAGTTCATCTAGAGAGGCTCCGAACTTCGGCTTTCTTCGTTTCGTCATCCCTAGAGTGTCAAGACTATGGAACCTGCTACCTGCAGTATTTAGGTCTCTTATGAATAAACTCCCTCTTACCACACTTCAGCCACCCACGGGGCGTTCATACTAGGCCTCAGCCTTCGCGGACTGTTCCAAGATAAAAAAATAATTAAAAACTCCAAACTTCTTTTCTTGCTCATAAAATGTTATAAACGTCGTAATATAGGTGGGTATTATTAAAGAAAAAAAGATGTTAATAATTCAATATCGTGTGTTTAAAAATAGAGTAAGTATTCATAATTATAACAAATTAGCAATCATCAGTATTTTCTACATTTTAATTTTTTTCTCATTTTTTAAAATATTTAATGTAGTAGATACCATTGAAAAGGTATTGTGTTGTCGCTCTAATTTTTAATTTCAATACTTAATTAAATTACATTTATATTTTTGAAATATAAATTTTGTTCGTCGGTATAAAAGCAGTTTTTCGTTTCCACCTCATTTCTACGCCACTGTCCAGCATAAAATCCAACATGGCCGAAATGGGCCCTTCTTGACGTCACACAAGAGTTTTTCAATATGACGGATGTCATAACCCCCTTTAGATTAATAAACTCTGAACTAACTGTTATAAAAGAAAGATTACAATATTGTAGTGGAGCTTAGAAAGATCAACTAGTAGAGTTGGTCAAACTCAATAAAATTCTCTTAAGGGAAAATCTTTCGACGACGAAAAGACAAACATTTATTCTGTTATCATTTCTGATATATGCTGCTTGATATTGTGTAAAAAACTAAATTAAAATAAGCAACCGATATTTTTTTACGATTTAAACAACACAATATTTAAAATAAAGGTAGGTTAATTACAATAAACAAGAACGAAAATTCAGTTCCCAAATAGGTTCTATCCACTTACAAAAATGTCGAATAAAAAATGTCAAAAATGACATTTGAAAATTAAAATTATCGATGCGCATGATTCGTATTCTAGATTGTAGAATAGGCCGTCAGGGACCATAACTCAAGTCCACAAAAAAAGTGGTGATGCTGGGTGTCAGATTAAGATTTTCCGGCGTATTTTTTCCGCTAAACACCAATCTAAAGTTAAAATTGGGGGTCAAACGGTAAGAAATCAATAAAAATCCAAAAAAACCGATAAGGTACAATTACCTGCATGGACCACGACTATATAAACTATAGGAGATAAAAAAAAATAAACAAAAAATAGAGCTTTTTAAATTGTCTATAAAAAAGTTATATAAACATTTTTGATAAGATAAATAATAAAGAAGATATAAACGAAAATGTAAGTTGACAAAAAATTGAATCCAAAATGGGAAAAACGTATATTTTTTATTAATGCAATTTTTGGGGTTTTTTTAAAATCAATCTTTTATTTAATTTATTTTAATCCCAAACCAATTAAAATTTGCAAAAAAACAACTCAAAAAAAAATCTTTTCCAGGGGCATGCCTTGAAAAAATTTTGAAAATTTGATTTTTTGATTATAACTTAAACAATATTGCAGTTAGACAAAAGGGTTATATAACTTAAATTAAAGGTGTTTTAAAAATAAATAGTTTATGTTTCATAAAGTTTTGTGTATCTTTTATAGTTTTTGATATATTGATGTTTTAAATTAAAAAAAATCGTTAAAATCCTAAATAACGCTTTTTTTTTGTTTTTTTTTACTGTTTGACCTTCAATTTTGACTTTAGATTTGTGTTCAGCAAAAAAAATACGTCAGAATATCACACCCAGCACACCACTTTTTTTTGTGGGACTGTGTAATCAATCATAAAATTTAAGTTCCTTATTACCATTTATTTTTCCTTACAGTTAATATCTTAAAAATTGATTAAAAGAAAACTTTTTAAAAATATTGGACATTCGTGTTTAGACTTATTTAACAAAACTGTCACTTTTATATCGCTTGTATATCTAAAAATACATCGCATAAATACCACAAATCCCATAGTCGACGATAAATAACTTTTGAAAAACGCATTTGTCGGCCCCGTATGAATTATATGTAGGGGCCCACCGTGCGGGGGGAACAGTAAATAACCCCCCGCGCATTAGCTACGACACAAAATATTTCGCTCCCAAGTTTTCCCCCACCCGATGTCTTAACACCAATTTTCGGCTAGAAATTTTCAGTGGCGTAGGATACGGTAATTCACTTATAAATGAGAGATTTGGGAGTAATTGAGATGCAAAACGTAGAGCCGGTAAACAACAGGAAAACTTGGGGTTTAAATATTATTTTTTACAAATTTTAGTTTTTTGTAATCAAAATTTAAAAATAATATAAATAACTAAGCTTAATTGTCATGATTTACATTTTCTCGATAAAGCAAAATAAAATAAAAACAACGATAATAACAAAGAATATACAGTGTGTCCCAAATTGGTGGGGAATGTATGGGGATCTTGGAAACCACGATAGATAGAAAATTGGTTAAATAGGGAAAGTTTTGTACAATTATGTTAGTAAGCTAATCCCGTTTACTACATGATTTTATCTATTCGGGTTTTTGAGAAATTTTGAAAAAACCTGAAACATGCATTTTCGAAAATCGGCCATATTTTTTTATAAGTGAAATTTTTTAAATCTGTAAAAACTTCTTTAAAGCAACTTTTTTTGTAGAATATGACCGTGTAGTCAATTTTTATTTTCTACGTTTCGGATTTTTAGAATCATCATCAACTTTATTTTTTCATATGACCGCCATATTGAATTTTTACGCAGCCAAATAGTGCTTTTTATTCTGATTTCAAAAATGTATAACATGTTATAATTTAAGAGTTTATAACGTCATTTATTTCAAAAAACAAATATTTTCTTAGTTGGCCTTGATTCCGGCGAACGTCATTTTTTTTGTAACCAATAAAATATTAGTAATTGGCAAAATAGATAAGCTGAACAGATATTTTACAGAAATGGGTTTCGCGAACAAAACTACACCGCTAATACCGTGTTACAACAAAACTACACGTAACAAGTTAATTGAAACAAGTAAAAACAAAAACAATGAAAAGTGGCTAAACTAATATTCCTACTAAAATGGAGATGTAAAATAACGACCTAAAATTCAAAATGTTGTTCATTTCTCTCAACATATTTACGATATTTTTTTAAATAGTCTTAACTACCCTATGAATGGTTGACTTAGGTATGTGGAATTCTCTATCAACATCCCTGGCTGAAGATGTTGATTTTCGTTTAAATGTTGGTTAACTGCAGCATCTCGTTGTCGATTTTTTCAATGTACTTCTTAGGTCGTGGTAAAAGCAAATTTGTAACCAGTTTTTAAAAGTATGTTAGTTTAGGATGCTGCCTTTCAGGAAAATTGTCGAAATACGTTTGCGCAGCTATATTAACATTTCTATGGCTTTGGAAATAACGTTGCAAAATATCAAGTTTTTTTAAATAATTAACCATTTTACAGAGTTGAAAAAATTGAAATAACGTATCCGAGCTAACTTGATAATGACGCTAGATGACATTCGCCAACTGAGAAAATATTTGTTTTTTGAGTAGATAAGGTTATAAACTCCTAAACTATAACATGTTACACATTGTTGAAATCAGAATAAAAAGCACTATTTGGCTGCGAAAAAATCCAATGTGGCGCCATATGAAAAAATAAAGTTGATGATGATTCTAAAAACCCGAAACGCAGAAAATAAAAATTAACTACTCGGTCATATTCTACAAAAAGAGATGCTTTAAAAGTTTTTACAGATTTGAAAAATTTTCACTTATAAGAAAAATATGGCCGATTTTCGAAAATGCATGTTTCAGGTTTTTTCAAAATTTCTCGAAAACTGAGTAGATAAAACCATGTTGTAAATGGGATTAGCTTACTACATAATTGTCCAAAACTTTCCCCATTTAACCGATTTTCTATCTATCGTAGTTGCCAAGATCCCCATACATTCCCCACCAATTTGAGACACACTGTATAATATAATATAATTTGTTTTTTAAGAAAAAAAGGCCATATATTGGTTTATGCAATAAATCTATTCTAAAATATCTATATAGTATTCAGACAATACATAATAAGCCTTTCCCAACAATAAATTTTGGACTAAAAATTTTAATTTATGAAAATTACCTATATTTTTAATACTAGCAGGTAGTCGTAAATAATTAAACACTTTTATAAATCATAAATTAAATATTTTTTTTATTAAAGTAGGACAAGGATTTTGAAGATAAAGTTAAGAATTTTGTCCAGTATTGTGCAAAAAATTCTCAGTATTATTAAACCAATATTTTTCGTATATCAAAAAAACTGTTTTTAAAGTAGAGATAGAAGTAAGTGTTAAAATTCTTTTTCATATAAATAATGGTTTATGAGTCTTTGGATTTAACTTTACAAATCTATGGAACTGCTCTCTTTTGCAATAGAAACATTAAATATACACTTCTGGGCATAGAAAACTGGACAAAGAAAATTTTGTTCAAATTCAATCTCAAATAACTTTATCAATTTTCCATCGATGTTAATCATTTTATGTCAAGTTGTAGGCACTATCATCCTGATTTTCATTTAATATTCAAATAGGCTTGGTGTTATACAGGGTAAAACAAAAAAGTGCATTTTGCCCTAAATTTCAAAACATACTGTGGAAGAATTTAATGACACAATGATGAATCATGTCTGTAGGGCATTGCTAAGCCACTTCTTTTTTTAACGTTCCCCTTTTTGATTCATATTTATTTTTTAATTCTTAAAGAAAACAAACATTTTTCAAGAAAAACATGCAATTTGCAACAATACCTTTAATTTAGGAAAAAAAAAGAAATTTATAACAGTAACAAAAACTTAACACATAACAGATAACTTAAACAGATAAATATACATTAATATCGTGTATTACCCCCTCGTGCTTTAATAACTGCTGCCAGGCGACGTAGTAAGCTTTAAACACAATTGACAGTCGCCCTTTGCGGAATGTTACCCAACTCTTCTCGAAGATCTAGGATAGTTTCAGGTTGTCGGTTACGAACAAGCCCCCCCAACATGTCACACATGCTTGATCGGATTTAGATCACGGCTTCGTGGAGGCCAATTTAATCGTTGAATTTTATCCAGATAATCATTGACAACTCTTGCGACATGAGGCCTGACATCATCGTGCATCAAACAAAAATTATCACCAACAAATGGAGCAAAAGGAATGACGTGGTCGGCTAAACATTTTTCGATATAACGGTGTTCTTGAAGATATACAACAATCCGCAAATCGTTCTCCTTGTCTTGTCCATAAACGCTCATGCCCATCCGGTGAACGCAAACAAAAATGCGATTCGTCTGTGAATAGCACACATCCCCACTCTTTGTCATTAAAGTCTCTATGATCACGGACAAAAGCTAATCGTTGAGCACGATGGGTTGCAAGTAAAGCTGAACAAGCTGCTGGTCTTCTTGACATCAATCCTCATTCTCGTAATCTACGGCGGACTGTTCGTCCAGACACTCTTGTGCCACGTACATTTTCAAGTCGACGACTAATAACATTAGACGTTACTCTCTTTGGTTTATGAGTCGTGGTCTCCCTGAGCCAGGACGTCGCACGTGCTCACCGGTCTGGCAGAAGCTACTGATCGCATTGTGTATAGTGCTCCTGGCTCTGTCCAAGAAATTTGCAATGTAACGTATATTACGGCCATCGTCGTTTAATGCAACAGCTTGAGCAACATCTTCAGGTCACATATTAAAAAAAAATGTTATATGACGATACACTAACACTTTTTATAAAGAATAAAAACAATATAAACAATATTCGTTACGTTACTATGCAACCTAATGCAAAGGTACCTTGATTGAAATGTAATGTTTTATTTTTTGTTGTTGTAAATTGCATATTTTTATTTAAAAATTTGTCTTTTTAAAGAATAAAGATATAGATATGAATTAAAAAGTGGAATGTTAAGAAAAGATGTGGGTTACCAATGTCCTACAAAGATTCATCATTGTGCCATTAAATTCTTTCACAGAGTGTTTTGAAATGTAGGGCAAAATGCACTCTTTTGTTTTACCTTGTATAACACCAAGCCCATTTAAAATTTTTGCAAGCCCGGTATTAAATGAGAATCAGGATGATAGTGCCTACAACTTGATACAAAATGATTAAAATCGATGAAAAACTGATAAAGTTATTTAAGATTAAATTTAAACAAAATTTTCTTTGTTCGGTTTTTTATGTCCAGGGGTGTAATAGATACTGATAAGAATTTTCCCAAAAACAAGGGCCATATCTTATAATCGACTGAATTAAAGCAAAGTAATTAGATTTCCAAATGGAAAGTTCTTCATTAATGAGCGAGTACTCTGATAGCATAACAATAAGATACACGTTTAATACATAGTTTTTCTATATATGTTCTTTTACAAAATTAAGTTTAGCAATAACATAAATTCCTAAAAATTTAGTACATGAAGAGGATTTAATAATTTTCTCACTCAAAAGCATATCATTAAGTCTACATTTTAATGTTAAAATATTATTTTAGTTATAATAATAGCAAGTTAGAGTTACACCATGTTTTAATTTTTAAAAAATTATTTTTTAAGATTTTAAGTTAAAATACAGGGTGTCCCAGAACATGTGAGCAATCTTTGGAATCCAATAGAAAACCCAAAAATAGTGTGACAAGTTCCCATAAACTTTTCTTACGAGCCTTCCCTACGGAGATACAGGTACATAAGGGACGACCCTAAAAATCCTTTTTTTTTTAAAAAACTTTTAGAATACTAGGTGTAATTTAATATATTTTTAATATGATGGTTACTGGATGTTTTTTTTTAAATCCCATTAAATCATATTTGGCTTATTTAGTTGCCAGGGACGGACTAGCTCTGACACAATAGGCAGGTCAAATTCTGTACAAACGACACTGGTGGAATTAAAAAAGTGTGGTACACTAAAAAATGCTTCTTAATACATTGTACATTAATGCCAAATTTCATTAAAATATCTAAAGTGGTATTACGGATATTATAATAAATTATTTATTTTAAAAATTTTACCACCCCGTATCTCAGCAGTTAAAATGTTAAGGACATACGTTCATATAAAGTTTTCTTCTTAAAATGGACCCAAAAATTGCTTTCCATAATATTGTCGTACAGTTAGAAAACACCCTGCATAATGTAAAAAAATTACCAACCATGATATTTCATTTCTCGTAAACAGTTGATTTTATCGATGTCAATCAAGAATACTTTTTTTTAGTTTAAGGTCAAAGCTACCCAAAAATAATATTGTTGAGCCTTTATCATACAGGGTGTTAAAAAAAACTGTTATTGTGTTAGAGCTAGTCTGTCCCTGGCAAACTAAATAAGCCAAATATGATTTAATGGGTCCATTTTAAGAAAACTTATCTGGTAACCATCATATTAAAAAAATATAAAATTACACCTAGTATTTTAAAGTTATTTAAACAAAAACGATTTCCAGGGGCTTCCGTTTTGTACCTGTATCTTCGTAGGAAAAGATCATAGGAAAAAAGTTCATGGGAACTTGTCATAATATTTTTAGGTTTTTTATTAGATTCCGAGAGATTGCTCACATATTTTGGATCACCCTGTATTTTATGATTTTGATTTTAAGGTTATATGACTCTTTTCATCATAAAATATATTTTGTCCGAGGGAGTCCCATGTTTTAAAATACCATAGAAAAGCCATATTATCTCCGCCTTTGGTATTTGCCATCATCGGAAAATGAAATATTTCTCTACTTAAGGTGATAGCTTTTCCTAAAATCGCGAACGCGCGAAACGGGGTGTCTCCGACGAAAACCTAAATAAATTATAACCCTGTGTGTGTTAGTATTTTTATTTTCGTTTTGTGGCAACAACGAATAAAGAATTTATCTATCTTTTCGCAAAGGAAAACGCTTTTCGGCGGGATTTATTGCTAGTTTCTTTCCTTAAGGATATAAGTGAAAAAGAAATGTTCCTTATTTACAGGTTATTATCATGTTCAATATGAAAATTTATTCAAATTAAGGATTTTTAAGTACAAGTCTAAGCATAACCTTTGATATTTGGTTACCCAACAAGCCATCCACCAAGGTCCCTGTAAGCTTTATACAGGGTGGCTGGGGAAAGCTGAGAAATATCCCGAATATGAAAAAACAAGTGGAAAAAATACTCCAGGCTCATAAAAACTTTTTACGCTTAGACCTCCTCTTCGGAGACATTGGCTTCCAAAGAGCTCCAATGGAATCAACTTTTTTTGATGTAATTATTAAACAACCATGTATATTCTAATTTTATTTAAAAATAAAGTAATATTTCAAATTACTATTAAAGAA
>JAHBCN010005469.1:0-55253 GCA_019359885.1 Listronotus oregonensis | reverse complement strand
AAAATAGTAGTGGCGGGCCAAATAGCGGATATATCCAGCCCGCGGTAGCTGGCCGAATTGATGACGCAAGTGAAATGGTTTTGACCAGGAGCCGTGGTTTAGAGAACGCTGGAGACAAGGAAATAAAAGAATGATAACTGATGAGCAACGAATACTAAGAAAATTTAACGATCATGGTATTTTTTTGGGGTGCCCAAATATAAAAATTTACAAATTACTATTTACACTCTCTTAAGAAAGAGGTAAATTTTCATCATTTTAACGTTGTTGACAAAAAATTGTAGAAAGTTTTTTTCTCAAAAATAAAATCTGAAATAGAAATGACATCGTTTAAAAATAAAAGAAATTTTAAAAAATAAAAGAAAAGAATGTAAAAAAACGGGTTAAAAAGAAGCAATAAATAGCATTATGATAGATACAAGAATTGCCCTTCAAAAGCTTTAAGATTAGCTTATGTAAAAGTATTTTTGTTCAAATTTGGCAAATATTATTTTTTTTTACTTTATGATCGTGCTAGCTAAATAGTAAGCCAGCAGAACCAAAACATCAAAAAACGGCAAAACATATGCCATATTTTTAGGTTCTCTAACAGCCCTATTAGAGTTTTTTTTTCATTTTCAAAAATATATTATAGTTGGTCATATTAATACCATTTTTAGAAAAAAACAATACCTTATGTTTTTTGATGTTTTAGGTAGGTCCCCCAAAAGGACTTTAGAATATGGCAAATATTTTTTTAGGTGTTTTGTTATTTGGAAGTATTGATTTATTTCTGATGGTTTAAATTTTACCTAGCTCAACCACAAAGTTAAAAATTTATATTATTTGATAAATTAAGCTATTCACATTAATGCAACTGATCAATAAGACTAAAAACCCCTAATGATGGTGTACTTGGGATATTAAAAAATTACAAGGTATATTTTTGTTTAAAAAAGGGGTGGTAGTGTAGCCAACTATGATTTGCATTAAAAAATAAAAAGCAAAAAAAAATTAAAATACCTACGTCAGTTACCGTTCCTTATATACTCCTGAAAATGTGGCATGCATTTTGTTATATAAATGTGTTTTTTTTTTTAATTTAAAGATATTGATGTGGTTCCGCTGGCTCGGTTTTAAGCTAGCAAAACTTTAAATTAAAGAAATATTTGCATACTTAAGAGATTTTCATTAATGCAACTGAGCATATGAAAAAAGGTCAAATTGGTGTAAAATGATGTAATATCAAAAATCACAGGGAGGCTATTTTTTCGGCCTAAAATAATGATATGTATTTTGTTGTACAGAAAGATTATTGTAGTTATGGATGTGGTTCTGCTGGCCTAACCTTAAACTAGACGAACCACAAAGTAATAAAACACGAATATTTACTGAATCAGGCAACCAACAATTACCAAACCAGGTACACTAGGGCGCTTAAAATGATGCTAAATAAACGAGTTTTACAAAATATTGCTACTTTTAAAACAATTATTTTTGAATTATAATTTTTTTTTATCTAGTGATACACCATTCGCTTTTATATGCCAATGTTTGTTATATTAATTTTTGTTTATTAAGATATGGTGTGATTTTGCTAGCCTAATCTTAGGCTAGCAGAACCACGGGTTTGTTACATTTACACTATCAAGAGTGTGAAATTTTAGGTGGCTTGAAAATGTTATTTACATTTAAATGTAATATACATTTACAGAAATAATAAATCTATTTGTTTAAATATAAGTACTTTAAGAAGTAATGTATATATATATAAACATATGTAATAAATAAAATTACACAGTCTTAATATTTTGTTACTGTTCATAAAAAATTTTTGATGGCATTTTATTCAAAAGCTGTGCATCCTGTTAAGATAAAACATGACTACCCTATTTACGTAAAAGACAGAAGACATTAAAACTTGTCGTTTTATTTGGTTTTACAAACTGTAATGTAGCTGCTACTGAATAAATTCCCGCCAAAAATAAAACAATAATAAATTTATCTTATTTAGTTCCTTTTATGTGTGTATAAACGTAACTTTTTAAGCATTTAATAAATTAATAAAACACACCTTAATGACCTAAAATCAAACATCCTAATTTATTAAACTGAAGCTTGTCGAAATATTTTTAAAGTTTTTCCAATAAAAAATGGGGTTCCAACGACCGTCAAGCATATCTAAAAAACCTGCTTTACCCTGTATAGTCATATTTTAGTAATAAAAGTGTAATATTTTAAATAAAGTGACAATATAAACAACATTTGCATTTTCAGAAAAAAGTCTACAAAATTCCATCCAATATCGATTATGAATAGTGAAAGGAACTTTAAGAAAAAAGAACCTACACTTTTTAGCACTAATATTAATTATTGTGATTACTATCTTTTAAGGTTTTTTAAACCTTAAAAGGATAACAATTGTTAAAAAGAATAAAATTTTCAGGAAAGTTACGAACAAAAAAAATTCCATTTAATGCAGACCTAATGAGCATTGTATATGCTTCATATTTTGCAGACCTTACCTTTAACCTACGGTGCATTCCAGAAAATAATTTTGGTTATACAGGATGTCACAAAAAAATGTGACATCACGATGGGACATTTTTTTGTATATTTAGGTACCTCTTGTGGTCATCTATCTTCCTCTTAAATTTTGTCAACATCGGTTTAGTGGTTTAAGAGAAAAAAACATAATATTAAAAAAAACTGTTTTTCACCACTGAATTTGAAAATGGATTAAAATACCAATAGTGCTTGATTAATAGAATTAAACAAGGAAATTATTAAGTAACGTAATATCAGTCTCTCAGGTCATGTTTGGTTAATTTGAACTGTACAGGGTGTTCAAAATTTAGTGTCAAACTTTGCAAATTTTGAGGCACTTTATTTTTTCTGTTTTAAATATGAGCCCCCGTATATTTTTAGGTCATTAGATGCAGTATTAAAAAGCAAACATTTTTCTAAATATAACTCTATCGAAATTCCATACACATTAAAAGTTATTCGTTGAAAACTTATTTTGGCATCTACTTTTAATAGTAATATCATTGAATAAAAATGGTAGGTGACTATGAAAAACAATTTATTGACAGAGTTTCCTAATAACGTTAATTATTATCTGGAAATTCGTTAAAGTTACATAAATGTTAGCCAACAGGTATTACAAATTAAAAACTAGGTTTACTTAACATTTAAAAGTATTTATTAAATTAATAACTTACTCAAATTTTTATAATACGTCAAAATAAAATTACGTTAATTAAATAAACTCCAATGTCAATTAATTGTTTTTCATAGCCACCTATCATTTTCATTCAATGGTATTACTATTAAAATAGATGCCAAAATGAGTTTTCAACTAATAACTTTTAATGTGTTAGGAATTTCAATAGGGTTATATTTAGAACAATGTTTGTTCTTTAAATCTCCATCTAACGATCTAAAATTATACAGGGCCTCATATTTAGAATAGGAAAAATAAAGAACTTTATAATTTGAAGAGTTTCACACTAAATTTTGGACACCCTGTACAGTTCGAATTAACCAAACATGTCCAAAACAACTGATATAACGTTACTTAATAGGTTCATTGTTTAATTCTATTAATCAAGCATCACTGGTATTTAAATCCATTTTTAAATTCAGTGGTGCAAAACAGTTTTTTTTAATATTATATTTTTTTTTCTCTAAAATCACTGAATCGATGTTGACAAAATTTTAGAAGAAGACAGGTGACCACAAGAGGTATCTTAATATACAAAAAAAATGCAGAGCATTCAATCTAAAAAAATGCACCATCACAATTTTATGTGACACCCTGTATAACCAAAATTATTTTTTTAAATGCACCGAGGGTTAAAGGTACCGTCTGCAAAATATGAAAATTTTACATGGAATAATAAATGAGTTAAGACGGGAGGTGAGCTGCAGGACCCTGTATATACAATTCAGATTTATTTTAGAAAAATCATTAAAATACGTATTATAAAAATAAAGCAAATGGTAATTTTGTTTATTCTTTAAGTCACAAACATTGTTTTTAAATTAATTTAAAAACGTGAGTGTGTTTGTAACAGCAAAAATAAACAAAATTACTATTTGCATTATTTAATAATCCATATTTTAATGATTGTTCCGAAATACATTTGGATTGTAAATATTTTTTAGCATATACATAATATGTTTATTAGGTGTGCAACAAATGGAAAACTATTTTATTTGTAACTTCTCTGAACATTTTATTTTTCATAACACATTGTTGCATAATTCAAAACAACATAAAGTCGTGGTAGTTTTATTAAAAGCGTAAAAGTACAAAATTGATAAAACAAATTAATCTGCCTAGAATATTCCTATTTCATAAAAGATAAAAAAAATGCAAAAAAGAATTTAGCTAGAATCAAAAGATATGGTTTAACTAAAAATCATATTGGAATTTTTGTTATTTATTTTTATATTTTTTTTATAATTTTAATTAAGTACTTCTTAAAAGTAGCTAATTGTTTTTTCTCAATCAATCAAAGTGAAAGATATAATTGATTTAATCAATAATTTGGCAATTGAGCCACAAAATTAAAATAATCAAAATAATTTAAATTTAATACAAGAACAAGAAAATCTAGACATGGCGCAGCCAAATTACAATCTTATCAGATACCAAGCTGATAACATTCCACAATTCGATGGAAACCCAAAACAAATCTCTCGATTTATAAGATCTTGCGAACATTTTTTACTAAATCATCAAGATAGAGCAAATGTTAATGCTCCAATAAATATTTGCTTGTTTGATACAATCATTGGCAAATTAACAGGTAGAGCAGCCGATTTAATAGCTTCTAGAATAGAGTTAGATTCGTGGGAACTCGTAAAAAATGCTTTAATTACAACTTTTTCCGATCAAAGATCTAAAGATTGTTTGGTCTAGGATGTAATATGCATGAGGCCAGAAAAAAATGAGCCTATTTAAAATTTCGGTTTACGAATCCAAGATTCACGAAGCCTTTTATTCACCAAAATAAATAGTTCTAACGATCCGCAAATGTTAAAGTTTTAAAAATACAACAATACAAAGATTTATTTTTAAAAACTTTTATAAATAATTTAAATTATCATATGCAATTAGTTGTAAAACTAAAAAAGCCAGATTCTTTAGAACAAGCCATTGCTTTTGTTTGTGAAGAAGAAATTTTTATAAATTATAAAAATAGATCTCAATATACAAATAAAAATATGCCTATACAAAAAACAAATACACCAATTCAACAATCACATGGTCAAATATACCGAGGTCATTATTCTGTTAATGACATACCAAAACCATAATTTAATCAAAACCATTTTACAAATATTAGACCACTATTATTTTTCAATCAACAACTAAATTTTTATAATAATTTTAATCAATTTCAACAAAATATGCAAAGACCAAATTTTATGCCTCAAAATAGATTTATTCCTTGACCTTCGTTTACACCATTTGTAAGACCAAATTTTAGTCACACAAATAACTTTAATAATGCACAACAAAAAAATAATTTTCAAGGAAATAAACCAGAACCGCTTTATCGAGCAATTCTAGAATAAAACCAAATTCAGTTCAACAACCTAGAAAAAAATGGGTTGTACAAGAATTATTTAATCAATCTGTTCAACCAATTCAATCTGAAAAAATCGAAGAAATATCAAATCAGGAAAATACTGATAATAATGATTATTTTATTGAAAATAATTTTAATAATTATTATGACCCATCCACCGATTTTGACCAAAATAATTATTTTTCTTACGAAAATAATTATACAAAATAATCCCGGCGATATTAATAATGATATCAATAAATTCCTTGAAGAAACCCTTGATCAATATAACCCTGAAGATTTAGACCCTAATGAAGTCAATAGAATTATAGAAGATATTGAACAATCATATCAACCAAATCAAACGGAACCATCCACTTCAAAAATTAATATTTTAGAAAATGTTCAAATTAAACCCCCTAACGAAAACCCAACTAATACCGTACATAGTACTGACGCACTTGAAACAATTTCAGATATCCCTATTTTGGATGAAATAATTAATAATAAATTAAATCAATTTATTGTTAAAAATTCCCATAAGACGCTTATGTAAAAACTCGCTATGAGAACTTTGATGGTAATCGGATAATACATGCGACACTTCTCACTAACACCCACGTAATTATAAATTTTCTCAAGGAACATTTAAAAGATAAAGTCACCTACATACATTTCTTATCTAAAGAACTTCGTGTCAATTTTCAAGAAGTTTTATCACAACATTTTTGTAACTTTAAACTTATAGAATGTTCTAAAATGATAAATAATGTAAAACTAGACGAACGCGAAATGATAATGAAATTTTCCCACGAAGGAAAAACAAATCACCGTGGAATACAGGACACGCTTAAACGTTTAAAATTAAATTATTATTTGAAATCTATGAAATCAGATATTTCAAAATTTATTAATAATTGTGAAATTTGTCAGAGAACTAAATATAATCGTAGACCCCCAGATCAACCTTTGGTATTGACTGAAACACCCTCAAAACCATTTGAAATAATACATATTGATACCTTTATTATAGGAAATCACAAATTTCTTACGATTCTAGATAAATTTTCGAAATTTGGACAAGCGTTACCCTATTTCGGAACAGCAATTTCTGCATGTCAAAGCTTAGTTCATTTCTTTTCATTTTTCGGTATACCTAAGAATTCAAAAATTTCTCGTTTTGCCAACACGTAACTTAGACAGTAGTAACCCTTCAACCATAACACAAAACACAAATATTTTAATATTTGTGTATAATACCATTATTATAAATTAACATTTATAATAATGTTATGTAACTCTATAATCACAATTTTTTTTTGCTACCCTGCTTTCGGGAGTAAATCTTAAATCCGTAGCGGCTACTCTCCAGCCATAAAAGAAACAGCAATGAATTTGTTTTTAAGCGTTATGCCCTTGGGCGCAAATCTAAAGGGCACAGAATTAAAAAATCTTATTCTCTTCTAAACTTTCAATTAAATAAACACCTTTTATAAATAACTTTGAATGTCACATTTAACAACTTACATAAAAATCTGTCGTATATAAAAATAAAAATCGGGTTGTTTTATAAATTTTTTTTAGAGACCTATTACCTATAGATGTAAATATTGTGTGTTCTTTATATGGTATTTAAAACCATTAAGATTATTTATTCTATCTATTAGAAGAACTAAACAGGCTAGCATCTACAACTGCAATTCAAGGATTAAAATAAATTGTAAGTACCAATAAAATAAAAAAGATAACAGAAAAAAAAAACACAAAAAAAACGTTTAAGTAATTGCAGCGATATTTTACAATAAAACAAATAGCTAATTACAATTTTACTACCTGATCAGGTAGCCTTCCTCAAACTTTTAAAGCAAAACTAACTACAAGCAAAAATTATAAGTTTAAACTATTTAAAATCAGGATATTTAATTAAAAAAAGGAAAGGTATATTCTAGAATTATGGCATCCATAATTTGGTCTGTATTTCCCATGTAATGTAATGATTATGAACAGTTAAAAATCACTAGTCTTCGCATATTTCTGTTCAATGGCAGTTTTATTAAAAAATAAAAAGCATGTTTAAAACTTTCTTTATACACCATCTACTCATAATTTTTCTCTACACATCTTGAAACAACAGATGTATATTTTATTTGTAAATTAATACAAATTGCAATAATAAAGTGAGTGGGGTATAGAACACTACACCAGAAATATAGGTATCATAAAAATTAAATTTTATTTTAAACGAAAAAGAATATGGCCTAAGAAAGACATTTTGTAGTTTTACCAGAGTACAACAAACTGACGAGTAGCGACAGCTCGGGATCCAATTTTTAAAGCGCATGCGCGAAATATGATTGCTATCCGTCAAAAGGAATACATAAAAGCCATCTGAATTTTAGTCAGGGAATCTGTGTTCAGTCTTTCATTTTCATTGTTAAGTGAAGTTAAAATCGTGTTTTGTTCGTAATTGTTGTGTGTTTTTTTAAAACTTTACATTTATTTTATTATGCCTGGTATTTCTTGTGCATATCGCCCTTGTTCAACAAGGTCTGGAGATGGAAAATCTTTGTTTTCTTTTCCTAAAAATTACGAGCGGTAAGTACAAGAGCACATGTTCTATTATAGTGGAAAGTATTTGTTATTATTTATTAGTGATATCATCAAACTTTAATTAAACGTAGAGTTTGAAAATTTAAGGTATGTAATCTATTTATTTTAGTGCCAGCAAATGGGCGGAAGCCTGTAATAGGAATGACATACCCCAAAAACATTTAAATACATACAGGCTATGTGAACTACATTTTGAAGAACGGTGTTTCTCAAAAGTAACTTCTGTAAGAAAGCGCTTGTTACCTGATGCAATTCCATGATACTATTACTCGAGAAGATAAACCCACGCGCATGAGATAAGCCTATCTCTCTCGCACGCCTGACGTCACTCGATGACAAATTTCCCCAGAAACAGCGAGTTTTAATATGGCGTTCCGATTTCGATTTAGATATTTGATGGTTTAAGTGTATGGTTTATTTATTTTTTAAAGCCAAACCCAGATTTTGTAACTCGACCGACGTAAGGAACTCGACCACATTTTTAACAATTTTAACGGGGAGTCATTAAAGTTGACTAAAAATTATTTAAAATCGCAAAGGGATTTAGCCAAATCTGTATTTTAAAATTCTAATGTTAAATAGAGATATTAAAAACAAAAACAAAGTAAGAAAGAGAAAAATGACGAAAATTATAAAATAGATTAATTAAATTTGGTTTTCTTGTGTAAATTTGTTAATTTTCTAAGTACTAATATATTCTTAAAAAAATAAACAGAATTGTTAAACATTACAGTGTCATTTTCTTAACACCTCTACCCAAAAGCAATATAAAAAATATAGAATATCCTTTATAGGTAGGTATGGCGCATAAAACTCAATAAAAATTTTAAAAATTGTCACAATACGCTGTATATTAATCCTCTACTTTTGTTTTATTTTTTTTTGCAACATAACAAAATATATACTGATATTTTTCTACAGAAGTATTAGTCTAAAGTAGGTAACTAAATTTATTTAAATAAAAACCATAAATCATTTTTTTGCGCTATAAAGTGTTATTAGTTTATTATTAATTAACAAGCCTTTAGACTTTTTATATTGCATATGTTTAAATTAAAATACTTTAAATTATTATAATCGTTTGTTGTTCGTTTTTAAACCTTAATCAATGTCAAGCGGACATTTATATTATTTATTCTATACCTTATTTTTAAAGGCTTATTATCATAGCACGGATCCTAAATCCCAAATGCAATTAAGGAAATATCTTACATACTATTATAATAACCATAGAATATCTCATACACCAATATATAATAATCATAAGTAATGCCAAAATACAATAAACGTTAAAAAAAGGCTTTAAAACACTGCTTTCCCAACCGACAAGCAGAATTTTTGTCATCGAGTGACGTCATGCGCAACGTCGTACGAAATTGAATCGCCAAGTGGGTTTATCTTCTCGAGTAATAGTATCATGATGCAATTCCTACAATATTTTCAAATATTCCACGTCGTGCAATTGAGAAAAGTCAAGGCGTTGCTAAGGAATTATCTGCAGTACCAGAAAAGAAAATTAAGATCCTTTCAGGTAAATATATAGCATAGTAGTAAATATATTTTAACATCTTTAGAATAAAAACATAATAATAAGAGTTTTAAGATTACGCCATTCTCCGTTTTAGATTTTATCTATGTATAAAATGTTCTGTTTTTTTACAGATATCATACTAAATCCTTCAGCCACAGGAAGTAATGCAGAAGGTTCGGGTAAGTTTATCTCAATATTAACAATACCAATATAAGTTGGCGGGTCCGTTACACTTTAGGCACCTTTAGGTATATTCGATTTGAAAAAAATAAAAATTACAGGTAAAGAGAACACATTTTTTTTAGTAGATTTCAAAAAGAAATAATCCGAAAAAATACATTTTTGCAGAGAAAAATCAAATTAAAACTCGAAAAATCACTATGTTTTTAGGTTAATAAACGGCCAGATTTTGCGACGTTGTCGGATCAAAAAAAATATTTAAATTTTATTCAACGGCGCATTTATGATAAAGAATATTTACAATTTAACGAGGAAAACCTAACAAGAACTAACCAAAAATTAACCAGACCTAGGTAATAGTTTGGAAGTTCTTGTTTGTTAGTTCTGGTTAGTTTTTTCTATAAAAAAACTTCATTTCTGGTAAATGGAAAAACCAACCTTCGATAATAACAAATTATTTAGAAAACATCTGGCAACATTGCTTTCCTTGAAAGAAAGGAACGTCAAAAAATTCTTGTCGTTTTCATGTTTGTCAGCCATATTACTTTAGTATTTTATATGGAAAGTAAAGAAATTCTTTTATTTTGCGAAAATGTGAGTAAAAAATTAATTTTTTCAGACCCTATGTGTTTTATTATGGTGTAATAAATAAGTGAAAAAAAAATTATATCAAAATTCTGCTGTTTAAAAATATACCTAAAGTGTAACGAAGCCTAAGTTGGCTTACCTTTTCTTATATTTTAAATAAATAATTATTACTTTTAGATTCTAGTGAGTTAAAAGAAGATCAGATACCACTTTTGGATGTTTTGGAACCTACGCCTTTAAAAAATGATCTTTTATCACAGCATCTTCTTTTGCCAACTTTATTTTCAGGCCCTTCTACATCAAAGGAAGTTAAAGTAGAACCTTTGGATATAAATTTGGAAAAAGGAAAATCTTCTTCAACACCGCCGCTTCTTTCTCCAACTATAGCTACTCAGACAGCATCCCTTCTGTCTTCCCTGGAACTCCTCATAAGAAAAAACTTCGATCAAAAATCAAATGTCTACAAAAACCAAGAGAAGACAGAAACAAGAAAAGTTTTTTATTGAAGATTTTAATAATTTATGCGACAAATTCTTAGACAATCCTTTAGCTAAAGTAATAAAAGCCCATGCTCAATTAAAATATAAAAAACCTATTTCCAGAAGATATTCCATGGAAGTAAAACAATTTGCTCTGGCACTTTATTTTCTAAGCCCCAAAGCTTACAAATATTTACCAAAAATGTTAACATTGCCAGATAAAAGAACGCTCGAAAGATTAACTGAAAAGCTAGAATGTCAACCAGGCCTACAAAATAAAGCTATATTTAAAGCCCTACAAATCAAACTGAAGACAATGACTCCTAAAGACAGACACTGCGTACTTTGTATTGATGAGATGGCAATAAAATCAAACCTATTTTTTGATTTAAAAAGTGATAAAATCATTGGTTTTGAAGATACAGGCTATGGTGACCGAGGACCACAACTATGCAAAAATGCTTTAGTAATCATGGCAAGAGGTTTATACTCATCATGGAAGCAGCCAATTGCGTTTTTTTTGCAGGAACTCAATTGAAAGCTGATAAACTTCGCCCTATTTTAGAAGAATGTGTTTTAAATTTAAGTGATATAGATTTAAAAGTGGAGGCCATATCGAGTGACATGGGTTCAAATTTTATTGAGTTATCAAATTCTCTGGGGATTACCCCGGAAAATACAGAGTTTCAGATAGATCATAATTTGGTATATATTTTTGACCCATGTCATTTAATTAAGGCCACCCGCAATAATTTACGGCAGCACACCTTTTATTTTCAAGGCAAAAAGACGTCTTGGTCATATATTGAAAGTTTCTACAATTCGGACAAAAAGCAGTTTTACAGATGTGCACCCAAACTGACTAATTCTTACCTTAATCCCACAAGCTTTGAAAAAATGAGGGTAAAGTATGCAGCCCAAGTTGTAGTCAGTGGTATGAATACCTATTTGAGCTTAGGTGCACTTCCTAATGAATAGTGATGAGCGAGACCGGTCTTGGTCTTGCGGTCTTGGTCTTGCAGCAAGACCAAGACCAAGACCAAGACTGCCTTTCCGCTTAGACAAGACCAAGACCGACCTGCAAGACTCTTGTCACTTTTGCGACTTTTTTAAATATTATAATATTCAATTTTCATATTTAATATAGAGGAATTTCATGCAGCCTTGACAAAAAATGTATCGACAACTGCCGAAAAAAGGCGATTATTTAATGAGTAACAGGTGTCTTTATTAAAATAATAATAAAATCGGTCACTTTGTTCTTTTATACAGTTCTCTAACAACGATAACAAGTAAAATTCAATCACATGTTTTAAAAATAATGAGATGGTGACTCAATGGTCTAACGAAGGTCTGAAACCTTTCACGACAGAAAAAAACCAGGGGTATAATAGTTATAAAAGCTTAAAATAACTTTCATATTCCTAATGTTTTTTTTTAATAACTATCTAGTGAAGACAGTTTCAGGGTGGATCAAAAATTTCCAAAATCCAGAAATACCATTAGATTGCTTTTTAAAACTAAGATAAAAATATAAAAGTAATAGAATAATAAAACATATATTTGTCATGTCATATAGGAATACTTTTTATATAAATGGATTTAAATATCACTTTCGGTTTAGACGGAAAAGTCAAAACAATGCCAAAAGAATAACGATGACGTCATTTTGTCAAAACCGAAAATGATATTTAAAAACCATCTACGTCGACATTGTTTCTATATTATGACAGTTCAACAATTTTCAACATACAGAGTGGCGATTTTTTATAAATGGATTTTTCGCCATATTTTTTTATTTTAGGTTAAAAGCTAAAAACAAGGGAGTTTTCTTGAGTGGCAGTGGATTCTTCAAAAAATTCTGAAACGAAAATAATTTTAGATTAGCCCCTTTTTTAATTTTTATGTTCAGTTTTTAACCATCATACGATTTCGGAGATATCGAGCTTTTATACTGCAGCCACCTTTATATGCAGAATGTTATAGTTTGTATAAACTTTGTACGGTAAATGTTTGACAAATTTAAAAATAAAAACTTTATATCAAGTAAAAAGTTTCTTGAATATTTTTTTAATCAGAAACCGATGTTTACAAATCAGAATCATTTTCACGAAAATTTCACATCTGGTTAAAATTAAAATGTCTTTATTTTTTTTCTGCTCACACAGTACACAGTTTTATATTTGCTTTAATTTTTTATGCTTCTTTAAAGAAAGTTTGAATAATTCTTATCACTAATATGTTTCTATAGGTCACTAAATGCATAAAAGCAGGTTGTGCTTCAATTCAACTAAAAATGGAGATCTATAAATAAATAAGCCCCTATATTTAAAATATTCTTTTTAATCAAATAATTCAAATGTACGTGTAAGGTTAAAATTGGTACATTTTAAAATTTTAAAGCAAAAAATATAGTCGACATCTTTATTTATTTTTAGATTTTAAAAAATATATATTTAATTCAAGATTGCTTAGTTCAAATTATTTCTACCTAACAGAAGCAAGACCAGCAAGACTCTTGCAGCAAGACCAAGACCAAGACCAAGACCGGGTGGTGCAAGACCAAGACCCACTTTTGTCTTGCAAGACCAAGACCAAGACCAGGCGTGCAAGACCAAAACCAAGACCAAGACTAGCCTGGTCTTGGTCTTGCTTTGCTCATCACTACTAATGAAGCTTTTGGAACCATTGAAGTTGTAGAAAAATTCAATAACTTGTTTGATATCCTTAATTCCGTATCATTAAATGATTCTTTTAAATTTAAAAACGTATTTAACGGAGCTGATTTCCAGTTAGAATTTCTAAATGAAACATTGGAATTTTTATCAAATTTAAAGGTATTAAACAAAGAAGGTCAAGACATTACTAAAAAAATTAAATTCATCAAATGTTGGTCAATTACAATCAAAAGTCTACTTAATTTATGGGAAAAGCTTTTAAACTGTGGGTACAAATATTTAAAAACTAGGCGACTAAATACTGATTGTCTAGAAAACTATTTTGGCAGTGTTCGGCAACAGAGTGGTAATTGTGTAAATCCCACTCCTATGCAGTTTCAAAGAGCCTTTAGGAAACTATTTGTTCAAAATTATTTTCATTCAAACCATATGAACTGTAAGATGATATTCTTGTAAGTTTTAAATCCACAGGCATAGCTGAAATTATTACTAAGGAATTGGAAACGACACCAACAATAGCTATTTCATTACCCGATTGCAATTATTGTCAAGAAACTATTCCAACACAAAATGCTTTCTATTATGTTTGTGGATATTTAATGAAAAGGTGTCTGGAAATACATTCATGTGACACTTGCTATGCTTTTAGCAATGAATGTACCAGTGTTGATATAGACAAACTCTTAACCCATTTTAAAGCCTTTGATGTCACCAAAGGCACTTTTGGTGGTTTATTATCGCCACCAGAAAGTTGGGTTCATTTTATATATACACTGGAAACTCTGTTTAATTCTCAGTTTGAGCAAATCTCTAGGGGCAATAACATTTCTAATAACCTTTTGCAAATGTTTGAAAAAGTACAATTTTTTCATCCCTGTTTAGACTTTCCCAAATTGTTCTTATTAAAGCTATTTATAAGATGTAAAATATTTTATAGTTTAAAATTTACAAATAGGGACCTTAAAAATTCGTCAACAAAAAGCATACGAAAATTGAAAATTTTGACACATATATAATTAAGGAAAATATTTGTATAATTATTTATTTTTATTTATTAATTCCAAACCAATAATAATGTTTATTACTGGAAATGACAAAAATAAAAATGTATATTATATGTATCACACATAGATTATGGTTTTTATCCAAAAATAATTTAACCCCTTTTTACCTGCTTAATCCGCAACGCAAAGATAACGATTATGCAACAATAACACTTACAAAATATTAAATAAATTTATTAAAAAAATCTTTAACCTATGCTATCTATAGGTACCCAAAAAACTTAAAAATAGTCCTGACCTGTAGTCGATTAGTAAACTTGGCAAGACCCAAGAGGCGGACAAAAGAATTTTATTGTCTTAGGTACCAACCCTCATTATTGGAATCAACAGTCAAACGAAATATTGTGAAACAAACTTGTACAGGGTTTTTCCGTATATTTTGGGGCACAACCAGAGCTTTTATTTTAAGAGTTGGAAGAAACTTTAAATTATAGAAGTTGAAGTATTTTTACTGAACAGTCAGAATTTGTCATCAGATAAAACAAAAGAGCATCGAAAATGCGTTTAAAAATACCAAGTTTGGTTTTTTTAAATGGAACACCCTGTATATTATTATTTTTTGGCTTCCTTACGTTACTCTGATTTCAAAAATATATATATGTTAAATGTTTCTTTCTAGCGTTTAATCAGTATTTCACTTTAAAGTATTGCATATAAAAAAAATCTAGATTGCCAGAAAAACAAAATTTAGCCCATATATACCGCAGTCTATATTTTTTTATTACATCAACATATCACTGATATATAAATCAGTAATCAATTGACAAATAGGCTAAATTTTGTTTTCTCGGCAATCTGGATTCTTTTTTAATGCAATATTTTCAATATTTTAAAGTGAAATACTGGTTAAACGGTAGAAAGAAACTACAACATGTATATATTTTGAAACAAGTAAGGTAAGAACCAAAAAAATATAATAACTGGGTGTTCCTTTTAAAACCAAACTTGGTATTTTAAACATTTTTCCCGATGCCTTTTTTATTCAATGACAAATTCTGGGTTCAGTAAAAATATTTCAACTTATAATTAAAGTTTTCTCAAAACTTAAAATTTAAAACCCTTGGTGGTGCTCAAAAAACCGGAAAATTACAATGCATACAGAAAAAAAAGCACGAAACCTGAACTATTAAAATTTGGTAATTTCTAAAGTGGAGCCCCGATTTGAAAATTTGGTATATTTTTTGGGCCTGATCCGAATCGAAGAATTTTTTCGGCGCTATCTTTTGAATATTCATATCAAGTTGATACACCCAACCCTTTTACTATTCCCCTCTTTTTAACTTCGGATTTTTACATAAATGACAAAATTTTAAAAACCCTTTAAAATTGATTTTAATTATTTTAAACTTTTATAAATTGCATTGCGGCAAACCAAACTGTTGGATTTTGGGAGACACGAATTTGTCCCATCATTGGCTAAAAATTGCAAACGCAGGAGGGCGCCCTTGGATTATGGCTGAAAGAGAAATCGAGTGTTCCCGGAATTAGTTTTGAGTGCGTTAATCTGATCTCGCAGGTGTCGTGTAGGAAGTAACTTTTGAATATACTTCTGGTAGACATAAACTCAATGAAAATAAATATTACAAAAAATATTAGATTTAGAATTAAATAATATTTGAAAGAGCGTGGGCAGTGAAGAGGGTGGGCACGTTCCCCTGTGCCCCTTAAGACCGGCCGCCACTGCTAGTAATTATATTGAAGTTTCTAAAACAACCGCAAGATGGCGCAACCACGACGGTAAATTAAAAATTCATTTTTAAAACAATTTTGATATCATTGGCAAACTAACCAATTCTGCATCAGTTTGGTTTAGGACTTTTTGTCGTGATTCTAACCACAACTTTTAAATAGCTTTATCTCCCACATCTTTTGTCAGCAATACATAATTTTATTATCCCCAGCGGTAACCCTCCAGCCAAAACAAAAACCAAAAATAATAAATTCGTGTTTAATAATGTTATGCTTTTGTGCGCGAATCTAAAAATCCCTGGTAGAAACTCTACAGCCACAAAAAAAGCAAAAATAATACGTAATAATCCCTAACGGTAACCCCCAGCCATAATAAAAAAAACAAAAATAAATTGGTTCCTAATGTTATGATTTTTGGCACAAATCTAAAAATCCGTGGTGGTAACTCTACAACCACAAAAATAATACGTTATAATCCCTAGCAGTTACCCTTCAGCATTATAAAAAAGAAACAAAAATAATACGTAATAATCCCCAGCGTTAACCCTCCAGCCGTAATAAAAAAAAACAAAAATAAATTCGTTTTAAATAATGTCATCATTTTGGGCACAAATCTAAAAATCCCTGGTGGTAACTCTACAGTCACAAAAAAAAACAACTGAACTTAGCCTAGCACATTACCATGCGCCCAGATAAAAGGTTTGGTAGGATCGAACGCTGTTAGAATAACACCGATACGTCACGGTTTTATACGGGTTTGCCATATGAGACCGTGACGTATCGGTGTTGTTCTTACAGCGTTCGATCTCTAGTAATCTCATTGTTACCCAGTATGGTCTTAAAAGGGTAAAAAGTTATTAAAGCAAGGAAATAAAAACTAAAATATTTAAAAAAATTTAAAAATATACAGGTTGGCCAGGAGAGTTTAATACAAATTGTTTTTATCTTTCTAAAAATACATTTTGACACCGATCATGTGGCTGCTCTCATGGTGGTGTTTAAAAAAATGTGATACAAAATGTGCAGTCATACTAGTTTTCATGCTCTGTTTCTAGAGCAAGTACTTGATAGCGGCATTACTTAAATGATATGTTTTTAAATTTCACACAGTGTGCATTACCTTGTTTTTAATTACAATTCAAATTTGATTTAAAAGATTATATAAAACCTTTTTTTTTAAATCAAACCAGCGTATTCAAAAAGCAACTATCAGGGATTTGCTTTTATATAGAAAGCATTAAAGCAAGTAAGACATCACGTCTAAAGCAATTTTATTTTATTTTTATAATTCATCAATGATAAGAAAGTAAATTTATTGGTTTTTATTTGAAATTAAGTAATGGGTGACAATAAAATTATTTGTACTAACGAAAACGAAAAATAAAGTATGAATACAGTATATCGTAAAAATCGAAATTTCCAAAATTTAGTAAATACACCTAACGGGCCATTTATTAATTACGTAATTATTATTTTGACGATTTTTGACCCCCCCCTTCCCCATGTAAGGGTGTATAGGATTTCTCGAACCCCCCTCTCTTCTTACATAAGATTCAATCTCGTTTTTCTGAATAATAAAACGTTGTTAAAATAGGATAATTTACACTAAAATTACCAATTTGACGTAAATCAAAGATTTTTATTCTTTAGCAGAACATTTGGGTGATTTCATTGCTACCAGCTATAGACTATCTTTATATTATTATTAAACTATCTAGTCTTTGGGATATTAATATTATTCAACGCTATTGTTGCTTAAAAATAAAAGAATCAAAGAATTATTTTTATTTTTTAAATGAATGATTAATAAAAAATTATTACACCGAAAAAATATACCTACTATTATAGGATCATTATTAATAACATTAAAATGTATGAAAATGAATAAATCTGAGTTTCAAATTTTAATAAACAATAACAATTTGTAATATAAAATTAAAATCAAAGTGCACATTATTAAAGAATGAAGAAAACCATTATTTAACATACGAAATGGAGCTATATTTTTAATAATTAATTTTTGTTTGACTCGTAAAATATTACGTAAAAATGGGAAACAATTTAATTAAAGAACCCCTCCAGTGCGTAGTTTCATGATCAATAATATAATAACAACTGACAACATGACAAAAACTTACCTACTTGTCCTCTCCAACTTTATCTTTTTCTCTTGTCACTATCTTGCTATTCAGTATTTCGCTTCTCAGAGTACAAGCACCGAGACATCCACATGTCGCGGACACGCGACGAGTTCTGCACTGTCCATAATAATATTGAAACCTTTAAATGAGTTAATAAATTTAGGATAATTTTAAGAAAATAAGTTAGATATTAAAAAACTCATTTGCTTTTTATGATTTAAAAAATATCTGTTTATTTCATTTAGGCTGCGGCATTGATAAAAGCAATATTGCAGTTAAAATTTGTTTAGGGCATGTTTAATGATACGCGTTAATGTTTCCGAAGCAATAGTAAACCTTTTACTTATATGAGTTATCCTACTTAACAAAAAAAATGAATACTGATGGGGAAAATGTAATAAATTTTTAATTATATATTTATTCTAATTATAATAACTGTTAATGTGTATTTCTTTAAATGTCATATTCCTGGCATTATTTTAAAAAGACAAAATTAGTTTTAAACACGCAAAAAAACAAGTAAAAAGTAACTTTAATTATTTTTGATAGATTATTAATACAGTCAATTAATTGGTCTTGAATAAATCAAATTTTAAAATGTGTCTATAAAACAGTTAAAAAGAAAGTTATGATTGGATTTTTTTAAATTTTATTTTATAAAGACTGACATAACTTTCTTAATTTTTTTCTTGTAGGTGTTAGACATTGTTATGGTTCCTATAACACAAAAATTTTGGACTCTCAGTGCCTTTATATGTGAATTGATACACGACGTTCTGGTTAACTACTTTAAAAGCTACGACCTTATGTACTATTCGTTATTCACCAAAGCTTGACCGACTTTTCACGGTTAAATAAGAATTAAAAAACCCAAGCTTTTGGAGTGTTTTTAATTATCACTTAAAAACAGCTATCAAAACATTTAATAATATAATAAATAAAGACAATGAAAGTCCAAGATATTGGTGTTTTTCCATTAATTATTATCTTAAAGGTCCAAAAAATAGTGGAGTCCGTCAATAACTATACAACATTGATTTTTACAATTAATTAGGAAATTAGACTCCTTTACACTATATGCCAGACCTTTTATTAATTAAAAATTTAATTTACTTCTTTTTATTGCGAAAAATACGCTGGTTAATAAAAAAGTCGTTAAATCCTTTATTCACTATTCTTTTAAGGCCTTTGCCTTTTACTGCAATCGAAACACAGAGGTTTTTTTTTCTTTTTTTAATTTAATTAAATTGCTGATATAACATTCCCATAAGGAGATATCCATATATATAATTTGCTAATGTGGATATATTTATATGTAGGAGGGTATATATATTTATTTGTCTGTCCACGTGATTCTGAAGTTATGGCTTGAGCTAAAATCATGAAATTTGGCACAGTGGTAGTCTTTAGCAGTGGCTAGAACCTAACGAAGCTCGTATTTTGAATTTCGCCCCGGGACAAAAATAGAAGCAAAAAAGTGTTTTTTTACCGTTAGCCGTACGGAAGACGTCTTACGGAGACAGAGGCTACTTAATATTGTCTCTCGCCTGACGGAGACAGGCTTTTCATCTAGTTAAACATAAAACGTTTTACTTACGTGAGACCACTAATGTAGGAGACTTAAATTTTTTTAAGTAAAGCCGCCCTCCCCACCGTTACTTTTTGTAAACGCCCTAAGGGTGATATAACAATACACAGTAAAAAAAAATAGCGTGTATTTGTACAGTTCAGAGTGGTAAACGTGTTGCGTGTAAAAAAATTACCCCCTTTTTCGTAAACGACCTGCCCCTTAACCAAAACTAATTTGGTAAAATATTATAATACACCATGTAGTGTTAAATAAGGATTTTTCGCTATCTCTGTGTTAATTTACACGGCTATGTGTATTTTTCACACCAGTCCCATTACATCCACCATCAATATTGAAATTTACACTGAATCGTGTGATTTTACACCGCGTAGTGTAACAGTGGTCACAACTTGTTTGGTTCTACTTTATTATTTCCGCAATAGAATTCGGCCATTTTAGTTATGCTATAGTCAAACACGCGTGCTTTACATTTGATATTTCAAAATGGCCGATGTATGTGCCTGTAAATTAAAATATTTAAACACAGTTAAATGGACGATATTTAAGACTGACGATAAGGGTTAGTACGAGTAATATACTTTTATAATAAATGAGAATCTCATTATACCCAATACGGAAATCGAAAATCAGCATGAAATGACAAAAATTCTCCTTCTTGGCGGTTTAAACAGCAATTTATTATTGGTGTTTTTTAGTCTCTTTAAAGACATCGGTAATTATCAATGATAATTTTGTTAATAAATGGTGTATATAATAGATAACAAAAATTTTGTCGATTTTAAAGGGAAATATTTATTTTTATACTTTGAAAAATAAGAATACGAAGTTGGCTATAACCGGCTTTGTTGCGTTCCGTTTATTGTAGCTAAGCTTTGATTCTTACAAAAGTGGTCTATGTGGTCCATCATTGTGTATATTTTACACACGTATATTGGTAACTTATACGAAAGACATCGTGTAAAATTTACACAATGATGAGTTAATATTGACACTCTATAATGTAACTTTTACACCTGTATTATTTAATAAACACACTCGTGAATTCATATTGCATCGAATAAATTTAACACGAGCGAGTGTACTCCAATGGTTGATCTTAATATGAATTACACGGCAGTGTGTATATAAACATTAACAGGTGTAAACGTTACACTTTTATGGTGTCTAATAAGTAACCCATCATTGTGTACATTTTACACGTCTTTTCGTATAACTCCATATCGTGGTTAAAATTGACACAAACTGGTGTGGACTTATATAGACCA
Organism: Listronotus oregonensis; assembly: GCA_019359885.1. Classification (NCBI taxonomy): domain Eukaryota; kingdom Metazoa; phylum Arthropoda; class Insecta; order Coleoptera; family Curculionidae; genus Listronotus; species Listronotus oregonensis. The sequence goes on along the minus strand of JAHBCN010005469.1, from coordinate 33,876 downwards.
CTTTTGGTGTAAAATTTTGCTTGAAATTTTTTACTGTGTATGTAATCACAAAATGTTGTTGTATTTTATTTTTATTTTACAAAAAGTTATAAACCCTTAAAAATGTTTGGTACTACTTAATAAAATATTTTTTCGGAATCTAAGTAAAATATCGAGATGAATCATAGCTCAATCTTTTCAGAACTATCTATATTTTCAAACTAAAGTATCATTTTTTTGATAAAATAAAATTGGTTTTTAGTAATCTTGGTTTTAAGCAAAATTCGCCTGTTTTTGAGAATGAGATACCGACCATTATTCGTCAATAAAAACCAAGGTAATTATTTTTTTTTTTTCGAAAATTGTTTGTGCTAAACGTAAATTTTGACTCTGTAATAATATTATAGTCGAGAAAAAAAATTGTGTTTTTTTTTTAATTTTGGTTTGTTGTATGTGAGTATATTTAAAAGGGGCCCAAGGAAAAATGAGTTCCATAAAGATTGCATAAATAACTATACAATAAACCTTATAAGAGTCAAAAATTTTCAAAACTGTTATAAAATGTTTATATAATATTTATAGTACCAAAAAGGGCCCTCATTTCTTGATACTTTTAACGCCTCTATACTGGGTATACAAATTTTATAAAACCATTTTATACAACAACTATAAAATCGTTTTTTATGTGTATTTGATGGTATATTTATACAATAATAGTGTATCAACACTTTAAAAGTCTTACAAAAATATTGTATACTGATCTTTTATTGCATTATATCTATAGGTAAAGAACCAATATAAACATTCAAAAAAAAAGTTTTATATTAGTGCTATACTGCAGTCTGATACAGAAATTTAATAATGTTTTATACTTTTAATGCAGAATATTGCAATAAAAAAATGTTAAAAGGTGTTATGAAGATAGAAAGTAGTCTTGTACTTGCCAATAATAGGAATTGATACCTACTAAATGAATATGGCGATGCGAACGTTTATAATAAAAACGGTCAATATTCCCCGTTCTCACTTCAGGAATATCTGGATTTTGTGGTGAAAAAACGCAATAAATTTCGTTGCGCCGCAAATTATATTGATGATATAGGTATATGTATGTGGTAAAAAACAAACGGGCCTTAGTTTTAGCCACATTTGTTGAAAAATTAAAAAAAAAATATGTATAAATTTTTCAAATTTCGATTTTTTTATTGATAGTGTCAAGCTATAACATTTTTTGAAAATTATAATTAGATAATTATCTCGGAACTTGTGAAAATTGAGCTAAAAGTTAAATTGGTTTATTTATACAACATGGCGGCAATGCCGGATCTAACAAACTTTTTTTTAATAATGGCGCATTTTAACACAACCGTTTCATTCTACATACAATCATTAAACAATATTTTAGGGCAAATTATAGATGTATAGAATAGAATACTTTTATAACGCTGCATATTTCGGCATTTTAAATTTGTTTGTTTCCTGAAAGAAAGATGTCGATGACACGAAGATTTAGATGTTGCCAGATTTTTCTAAGTCGAAAGCATAAACATTGACGCTTTCTTTTTTTCATCGATGTATCCACCATTATGAGACAGTCATTCCGATTTTCTATGAACAGACTGCTCATCGGTGGATCCACCGGTGAAAAAGAATTCGCCCATTATAATTTCATACTTATTATACTTAGGGTAATATTTAATTAGGTCTTTCGAGGGTATATTTACATATTTTCACAAAAGGAGAAAATTGGTTCCTATTAACATGAATGCGGAAATGCGCCGTTAACAGATAGCGAGTCTTTTGAATTACCTTGAAATAATTCATTAATATTGAATTTCCGAGTACCGTGGCAACCATGTACGGATAAAACATTGTTACAAAAAATCGTCGTCCCATATTGTTATGTGCTGCACTAAACAATCTTTCTCTCCCCATAACGTATGAATGTGTGACTTTTTAACAGCCCGTTCGGTAGCGTTGTAGTCTGTCGCATAATGGACAGTATTTTACACTTGATGCCGATGACATTAACCTAAAATATTTTCGCTTTTCGGTTTGTACCTTCTATAATTTTTTTTGCATTACCGTTAAATTATCAAGATTTTAAAATAATTGAAACAATAGAAAAGGGAAGGAAAAGCTAACCATTTGCCACACCGCTGGGAACAATGTGGTACTTTATTTTGGCCAAAGAAATTTGCCTATAAGTTTCAAAAAGACCCAGAATCACACCAGAACCAAATTGGATTTCAATAAAGGGTAAAGAAAAAAAACCGTTTGGCCTCCTATGAGCAGGCAGAGGAAAAGTTAAGTCGTATGGTGGATGTGGAAAATACGAAGAAACGGAAGCCAAAAGAAGAAGCAGAGAAAAATCCAGGCCAAACGGCGTCGAGTCAAGGTTCTTTTGCCGAAAAGCCAATTAACAACTAGCAACAATGAATTTAATGATTTAGCTAATTCCTGCCTAGTAAGTATATACCTATTTATATATGAATTTTTTATTGTATTTACAAATTGACATATTTGTACACAGTAATATTTTTTTGTTTCGGGTGTCTGGAAATAATGCTAGCTATTTGCAAGCTTCTCCATGGTGCCGCCTAAAAACCAATTCCAATTGAAGAATATCAAGACTATCAGGGGGTCAAACGAGAACCAACAGTCAAATGAAGGGGTATCTGGCGAAATAATTGCTGAGGTTAAAAGTGGAAAATATGATACAACAAACTGATTCAAAAGATGATACATTAAAGAACATATTAACTGCACTCAAAACAGTTGTAGAGAACCAGCACAAGATCATGAAAGAACTAGCTTTTTTCAGGGGGTTTTTAAAAATGCAATAAAAAAAGAAACCTGAAGGTGCAGGTAATAGCAGTACTGGCAAGATTTATAGGCCAATTTCTTTCGAGCCAATTGATAGCAAAGGCCTTACAAAAATAAAAAACCAAATTAAAAAATAATGATCCCAATGAGTATGTGGAACGGCTAAGCGTAGTTTGTGGACAAAATTCAAAGACTAAAGCTATAGATCATTGCTCATGCTAGTGGATAAGTTTTTCCCCAGAAATTTATTCACCTTATGTTCAGGGCCGGTGGAGCGAAAACTCCATACAAGAAGTTTGCCTTCAAATTTTATGAAAAGGGTTGACTTTTCTTTCAACTTATACACCTAGCGGACCCACGTTTCACTTTGGGAAAGAATGTGAAAAATTTCCCTTCAAATGTGTGATTCGAAATTGTATTAGGAGAAGTACTTTTTAAAAAAAAAGAACACCCAAAAGTAAGAACGGGCCCAAAAAAAGCTTTCTTACAATGTAAAAGCGAAGGAGCAAGACGAAGAAACCCCCAGAAGTAAATGAGAAAAATGATGGAATACTGACAGAAATTGTCAATCAACTGGTCTGAGATTACAAAAAAGCCTTAAGTGTCTTTTTTGTTCGAATTTTTTTTTGTTCAGTTGTTTTTTAAAGGTAGCTAGAGTTGCCAAAGACTTAAAAGTTGATTTTTGATTTTTTTATTTACATTCATAATTTTTTTTTAATTTCCCATTTTTTTTTAAAGTGCATTTACATTTTCCCGGGGAAAAATTTTTTTTTGTCTGTTGTATTAAATAAATTAATAAAATAATTTAAAAATTAAATATGTTGAATAAAGTTTATTATTATTATTTATTTATAGTTTTATTTTTCATATAAAAGGATGTAATAGTGGTATAAAAAAAAAGATCACTATCATCTAAAATTAAAATAAGTTTACACTTTATGTCACTTAATGCATATATTTTTATATCTCCTAAAACACCGTTTGATTTATATACAGTAAAGCGCACCGTACTGCGAACATAGGAGGCTCCTGGACGATTTTGGGTGAACCCAATTCTAAAATACCAATAATAATCTTGTGGCTTGCATTTCAATTTCCCCCTCCCCGTTTCCTTAGTTGGGCTTATTTTTTGGTTTGGGGCGGTGGGGAATGCGGGATAAATTCGGAAGAATTATCTGCCCCGTTTAGTTGTGTACTACGTTTTTATTTTCAGTTAGAGGATGCAGTGTTTTTTAGGCAAGTAACAAGAGCCTAGCTAGCGTCAACCGACTTCGATCTGATTTTTTTTAGCCATAAATTTAAAATTAGTTGCTTTCGAGACCGCAACGTTTGCTGCGGTCTTAAAAAAAAAAACAGTTTTTCCCAATAAAATAAAATAATTTTTTTTTAATAAATAATGAAACGTAGAAGATATTCTTAAGAAAACAATTTAATGTGCATTCATAAAATATACAAAAAAATCTTTCAAGTTATCAAAGATGCTCAAAAAACCACCTTCTTGAGCCACAAAATTACCAAGATTGTCATAAAAACGCCTTCTGATATTTGCTAGAATGTTAAGGGTTTAAAAATCCTAAAAGAATTCTCAATTTGTGATTGTAATTTTTGTAGATTTAGCCCTATTCTCCTGGAAACCTAAATTTCTGATTTTACGTGACCCCAGAGAAAAAAAACGTTGGGTGAGACCATGAAGTGGAAATGTCGATTTATCAGTAAAAACAATGTTTCAAAAAGCATTGTTATTTTTCATTTCCATTACAGTTTTAAAAAAATTTTATTTGTCTAAAAAAAGATCATCAGGGGTTTAAATTTTGTGGGTTTTTTACTTTGTAGGAGCGGTAAAATTTTTTTTAGCACTCTTCCCAATTTATCTTTTGCACAAAAACAACCTGTTCTGCAATTGTATTAATGGAAACTGTAGGTTTTTAATAACACTTGTCACTACCTTAATTTCTTTCATTTTCCTTTCCTGGTTTTTTTTCTGGGGGGACTATCATGTTTATGTTTTCTTTTGGGGTTAAACAACCAAATTTCAGAAAGTTTTTAATGACTCGGTATACATTTCTAATAGCTATCTAGCAGTGCTTTAGCTAGGGGAAAAAAATGTTTATGTGATTCGAGGAGCATATGTTATGGCACAAAAGAGCAAAAAAAAATGTTGATAAACATTTTTCATAAAATTTTTTTTAAAACTACTATGCTAATATACAATAGAAAGGTTCGGTATTCAGTCCCTTTTCCAGTGAGTAAGCACATCTAATCCACGAAACCCCGGATGTATTTCAGAAGGCAATTTACAATTTAATAGAAACTTAGATACTAGGCTTTATCCCCACCCCATTTTGTTGTAAAATTCTTTTTTTTAAAAGACACCTTTTCATTATTCCCAAGTCAAAAATGTAAAGAATCACCAACAACAAAATCTTCTACCATGTCAATGGAAGTTCTTCTAATGGGGTCAAATTTCCTTGTGATGGTTTCCGTATATTCGACTTCTAAATCCTTCATCTGTTCGTAAATCACAACCCCCCTTGGAAAATAAACTGTATGAGATAGATGTATACCGCCTAAGTTGTGCACTTATTACAACCAATTTTGGGAAATTTAAAAATTTACTATCCCTGAAAAAAAGATTAATAAAATGAATTAAAAGTGACAACCAATTTTTTAAATTTATACATTTATTAGATAATTACCTTTTATAAATGCCCCGGCAGGAGAGTCGAAAAAACAACGGGTCTTGACCTCTATTTTCTTGATGTTTCCTTGATTAGTTTTGAAACTGATGCCATCCTTGAGAACTTGTTTGCTTCGCTAACGAAATTTTGTAAATATCCTTCTAAAGACGGTTTTTCCCACACCACAATAAATTCCTATAACAAGTGGCCTTATTTCGGGGATTTCGAAGTGCTACATAAAATTGGCCAAAACTCATTCGGAAATTTTATGTATTGGGGGACCATCGACGTTTATGTTCAGTGTAATTAATTCTATGTCATTAATATGTTCCCATAACTAATTGCTTCCTTAAGCACTGGGGGTAAACCCATTGTGCCAGTAATTATTCTTAAAACAAATTTAACACTTTGGGGGTCTTAAAATGTTCTGGGATTTGGGAAAAATTTGGAATGACTTGGGTTCCCTATACCAGAAAGCTCCCTCAATGCCGAATTTTAATATTAAAAGTTGTTGCCCAAGCAATAATTTGATTTTAATGTCATTTTTTTTTTCAACTTCATTAGTATATATCCTGTTTTCTTCGTCATCTGTACTATATAATTAGATTCATCAATTATATCACCAATAAAAATTCCAGTGGCTGTGTTTGAGCAACCCCTTACTATTGTTTTGCTCACAATCTTGGACCTTATTGGAAATATCTCTGCCCTTTATTGCGTCTGTGTCCTCAGGTACTCATACTCGGTCCGAAAAATTTCCCAAAAATCAACTGGTACTTTTTTTGACACTTTTTTTAAATTACCACTTTTTTTTTAATTTTTTTCCCCTGAGAAATATTTTTAATATTAACTATAGTTTGTAATGTTGAAAAAGGGTTAGAAACATTTGGGGGTTTGTAACGCAGAATATAGGATAATTTTTTTTGCGGCAAACTATAATTTTGTTCTATAAAATGGTTCTAAACGATGGATTTTTTTTTTACATTAAACACAACTATAAAACCATTTTATAAATAGGCGTAAACCAACGCCAAAAAATTTTTCATAATTTGCGTTATACATTCTTAATAGAAAACGTTTATAAAAATATTTTTTAAGATTGATACCGTAAACTTTTTTTTATACCCCAAAAAAAAAAAAATTTTTTTTAAAAGGGTTTTTTAACTTTTTATAACCTTTTATAAAATTTTTAAAAAAACAAAAATCATTTGTTCTATAATAAAAATTGTATAAGACATTATAAATCGACCACACAAAAGGGGTTTATTTTTTAATAAATTATCTTAAATATAAGCACAAAGGGAAAACTGTTTCTGTGACAACACTTCTAAATAATTATAAAATAATTCACCCTTTTCACGATTCATTTTTACTTGGGCCGTTAAATTATCAAGATGTTTAAAATAATTGAAACAATAGAAAAAAGGGGAAAGGGAAAAAGCTAACCAATTTTGCCCACACCGCTGGGAACAATGTGGTACTTTATTTTGGCCAAAGAAATTTGCCTATAAGTTTCAAAAAGACCCAGAATCACACCAGAACCAAATTGGATTTCAATAAAGGGTAAAGAAAAGAAACCGTTTGGCCTCCTATGAGCAGGCAGAGGAAGAGTTAAGTCGTATGGTGGATGTGGAAAATACGAAGAAACGGAAGGGCCCAAAAAGAAGAAGCAGAGATAATATCCAGGGGGCCCAAACGGCGTCGAGTCAAGGTTCTTTTGCCGAAAAGCCAATTAACAACTAGCAACAATGAATTTAATGATTTAGCTAATTCCTGCCTAGTAAGTATATACCTATTTATATATGAATTTTTTATTGTATTTACAAATTGACATATTTGTACACAGTAATACTTTTTTTTTTCAGGTGTCTGGAAATAATGCTAGCTATTTGCAAGCTTCTCCATGGTGCCGCCTCAAATACCAATTCCAATTGAAGAATATCAAGACTATCAGGAGTCAAACGAGAACCAACAGTCAAATGAAGTGGGATCTGGCGAAATAATTGCTGAGGTTCAAGTGGAAAATATGATACAACAAACTGATTCAAAAGATGATACATTAAAGAACATTTAACTGCACTCAAAAAAAAAGTTGAGAGAAAACCCGCACAAGATCATGAAAGAACTAGTTTTTTAGGTGGGTTTTTTAAAAAGCAATGAAAAAAAAAACCTGAAGGGCAGGTAATAAAATGGCAAGATTTATAGGCCAATTTCTTTTGAGCCAATTGATAGCAAAGAGACGCTACAAGAGCTAAACACCAAATTAAAAAAAAATGATACCCAAAGAGTATGTGGAACGGGCTAAGCGTAGTTTGTGGACAAAATTCAAAGACTAAAGCTATAGATCATTGCTGAATGCTAGTGGATAAGTTTTTACCAGAAAAATTTTTTCACCTTTTGTTCAGGGCCGGTGGAGCGAAAACCCATACAAGAAGTTTGCCTTCAAATTTTATGAAAATGGATAGCACTTTTCTTTCAACTTATACACCTAAAGGGGCCCACGTTTCACATTGAAAGAATGTGAAGAATTCCCTTTAAATGTGTGATTCGAAATTGTATTAGGAGAAGTACTTTTTTAAAAAAAAAGAACAACCCCCAAAATAAGAACAGGCCAAAAAATTTTCTTTCAAAAAAGGAAGGAGCAAGACGAAGAAACTGCCTCAGAAGTAAATGGGGAAAATGATGGAATACTGACAGAAATTGTCAATCAACTGGTCTGAGATTACAGAAAAGCCTTAAGTGTCTTATTTGTTGAATGTTTTTTGTTCAGTTGTTTTTTAAAGGTAGCTTTGAGTTGCCAAAGACTTAAAAGTTGATTTTTGATTTTTTTATTTACATTCATAATTTTTTTTTAATTTCCCATTTTTTTTTAAAGTGCATTTACATTTTCCCGGGGAAAAATTTTTTTTTGTCTGTTGTATTAAATAAATTAATAAAATAATAAAACTTAAATATGTTGAATAAAGTTTTTTTTATTATTATTTATTTATAGTTTTATTTTTCATATAGAGGATGTAATAGTGGTATAAAAACAAGATCACTATCATCTAAAATTAAAAAAAAGTTTTCACTTTATGTCACTTAATGCATATATTTTTATATCTCCTAAAACACCGTTTGATTTATATACAGTAAAGCGCACCGTACTGCGAACATAGGAGGCTCCTGGACGATTTTGGATGAACCCAATTCAAAAATACCAATAATAATTTTTGTGGCTTGCATTTCAATTTCCGCCCTCGTTTCCTTAGTTGACTTTTTTTTGGTTTGGGACGGTGGGGAATGCGGGGATAAATTCGGAAGAATTATCTCCCCAGTTTAGTTGTGTACTACGTTTTTATTTTCAGTTAGAGGATGCAGTGTTTGTAGGCAAGTAACAAGAGCCTAGCTAGCGTCAACCGACTTCGATCTGTTTTTTTTATAGCCAAAAATTTTAAAAATTTATTGTTTACGAGACCGCAACGTTTGCTGCGGCCCTTAAAAAACCAAAAACATTTTTTCCTAATAAAATAAAAAAATTTTTTTTCAATAAATAATGAAACGTAGAAGATATTCTTAAAAAAAACAATTTAATGTGCATTCATAAAATATACAAAAAACTCTTTCAAGTTATCAAAGATGCTCAAAAAACCACCTTCTTGAGCCACAAAATTACCAAGATTGTCATAAAAACGCCTTCTGATATTTGCTAGAATGTTAAGGGTAAAATTTAAACCTAAAAGAATTCTCAATTTGTGATTGTAATTTTTGTAGATTTAGCCCATTCTCCTGGAAACCTAAATTTCTGATTTTATGACCCCAGAGAAAAAAATCGTTGGGTGAGACCATGAAGTGGAAATGTCGATTTATCAGTAAAAACAATGTTTCTTATAAATGCATTGTTATTTTCATTTCCATTACAGTTTTAAAAAATTGTATTTGTCTAAAATGATCATCAGGGTTAATTTCGTGGGTTTTCTTACTTTGTAGGAGCGGTATAAATTTTTTTCAGCACTCTTCCCACTGATCTTTTGCACAAATCAACCTGTTCTGCAATTGTATTAATGGAAACTGTAGGATTTTTAATAACACTTGTCACTACCTTAATTTCTTTCATTTTCCTTTCCTGGTTTTTTTTTCTGGGGCACTATCATGTTTATGTTTTCTTGGAGTTAAACAACCAAATTTCAGAAAGAGATTTTTAATGACTCGGTAAATAGTGGAAATCGTGGGAGTCGGCTTAGTTATAAATAAATTAATAAATAATTCCCTAATTCCCTAACAGGATTTCCACGGTGATACCATTCAAATATTTTAATTTTCTCTTTCAGTTCGTAAACATCCATTACTAATAATAATTATTTTATTAAAAAAACTTTTTGGTCGTAAATATTCGACACTGTACAACTATTGCTGTCGAGCGTTCGATACTAAAGAATTATTGAATTGTTTGCTGGAAGATTATTGATCGATAAGCAATGCGTGCGGCGTTTTTAGGTACATCCAAAATCGTCCAAGATTGTCCTATGTTCGCAGTACTCTGCCTTTACTGTATGTTAAGATATGATGAGTATATAGGTTGTTCAAAAACGTTTTCCATCTGCAGTAATGGGTATCCATAAATATGCAAAATGCTTTTACTATATACTCCATGCAAACTATCTCATTTTTTAGTAGAAACCAAGTATCTTTATTTTTCTTCGAATTTAACAAAAAATTTTTGCAATTGAATCATTTTAAAACGCCCTTGTTCATCAATATTTTTTAAATTTGGAAACTCATTGGTTTTAGAAATTGATAATATATCAACTTTGAGTGCTTCACCCAATCTCTAGCCACCTGTGCTAGCGGGCATTTCCAGTTCTAAGTAAATTTTTAATATAAAAAAGTCTATTTTCAAAGGGTATGCATTGAATGTCGATAGAACACCAAATTTCTTCACTTCATGAATTAAGTGTAAGAGATTATGTACAGCTACTTGTCATATAATCCTCACCATAAAAGTCTCTATACATTTCTACATAGCTATCTAGCAGTGTAGCTAGGGGTAAAAAATGTTTATGTGATTGCGAGAGCATATAGTTATGGCACAAAAGAGCAATAAAAAATGTTGATAAACATCCTTCGATAAAACTTTTTTAAAACTACTATGCTAATATACAATAAGAAAGGTTCGGTATTCAGTACCTTTCCAGTGAGTAAACACATCTAATCCACGCACAGCACGATGTATTTCAGAAGGCAATTTACAATTTAATAGAAACTTAGATACTAGGCTTATATCTTTACCACTCCATTTTGTTGTATAATTACCAAAATTTCCATCTTTCCAGCCTATAAGACACCTTTTCATTATTCCCAAGTCAATAAGGTGTAAAGAATCACCAACAACAAAATCTTCTACCATGTCCGTGGGAAGTTCTTCTAATGGGGTCGAATCCTTGTGATGGTTTCCGTATATTCGACTTCTAAATCCTTCATCTGTTCGTAAATCACAACCAGCCCTTGGAAAATAAACTGTATGAGATAGATCATGAGTACTCGCCTACAGTTGTGCACTTATTACAACCAAGTTTGGAATTAAAATTTACCTATCCTAAAGAAAAAAGATTAATAAAATGAATTAAAAGTGACAACCAATTTTAAATTTATACATTTATTAGATAATTACCTTTGATAAATGCCCTGGCTTGGGGAGTCGCAAATAAAACAACGGATCTTGACCTCTATTTTCTTGATGTTGCCTTGATTAGTTTTGAAACTGATGCCATCCTTGAGAACTTGCTTTGCTTCGCTAACGAAATTTTGTAAATATCCTTCTAAAGACGGTTTTCCGACACCACAATAAATTCCTATAACAAGTGGCCTTATTTCGGGGATTTCGAAGATGCTACATAAGATTGGCCAAAACTCACTTCTGGAACTTTTATGTATTGGGAGACCATCGACGTTTATGTTCAGTGTAATTAATTCTATGTCATTAATATGTTCCCATAACTGAATTGCTTCCTTAAGCACTGAGGTAAACCCATTGTGCCAGTAAGTGCCATTCTCTAAAGTAATCAAATTTAACACTTTGGGGGTCTTCAAAAGTGTTCTGGGTCTGTAGGAAGCAAATTTGGAATGACTTGGTTCCATATACCAGAAAGCTCCCTCAATGCCGAATGTGTAATATTAAAAGTTGTTGCCCAAAGCAATAATTTGATTTTTAATGTCATTTTTTTGTCAACTTCATTAGTATATATCCTGTTTTCTTCGTCATCTGTACTACTATAATTAGATTCATCAATTATATCACCAATAAAAGATTCCAGTGGCTGTGTTTGAGCAACCTCATTACTATTGTTTGCTCACAATCTTGGACCTTATTGGAAATATCTCTGCCCTTTTGTGCGTCTGTGTCCTCAAAAAGATCTCATACTGCGGGTCACTTGAACAATTTCAAGAATCAACTGGTACTTTTTTTGACACTTCTTTTGAAATTACCACTTTTTTCAATTTTTTCCACTGAGAAATCATTTTTAATATTAACTATAGTTTGTAATGTTGAAGAAATGAGGTTAGAAACATTTGGGCCTTTGTAACGCAGAATATAGGATAATTTTGTTGCGGCAAACTATAATTTTGTTCTATAAAATGGTTCTAAACGATGGATCTATTTTTTTACATTAAACACAACTATAAAACCATTTTATAAATAGGCGTAAACAAACATAAAAAATTTTTCATAATTTGCGTTATACATTCTTAATAGAAAACGTTTATAAAAAATATTTTATAAGATTGATACCGTAAACTATTATACGACTATTATACAACTTTATTATAACACCTTAAAACATAATTTTTAAAGGTTGTTAACTTTGTATAAGCCTTTTATAAAATTCTTAAATAAACAAGAATCATTTGTTCTATAATAAAAGTTGTATAAGACATTATAAATCGACCACACAAAGAGGGATTTATTTTTGAACTAAATTATCTTAAATATAAGCACTAAAAGGAGAAAACTGTTTCTGTGACAACACTTCTAAATAATTATAAAATAATTCACTTCTTCTCACGATTCATTTTGCTACTTGGGTAATGTTTTTACAATGGTTCAAGTTTATAAATATTGCAATTAACAAAAAAAAGTTAATGCACAAATGTTTAACAAAAAGCTGAAAAAGTTAAATGTCATAAATTGGTAGATATTATGTATTTCATTCTTGTGTAAGAGCAAATTATAAAAAAGCAAAAAAAAACTGTGACCATTTTGTTCCACAAAATGATTTAGTAACTAAGGAAGTGGACTCTAACGAACAAAGGACAGTAATAAGAAAATATATTTATTATAACTTTTTGTATTTTTTAAAACTTTTATAACTGTTTCTAAAAATAACTAAAGAATACCTTCTATAGTATATGTATTTCAGTTTGTTTTCTTTGGGATACTCGCCTTTCTACTTTTTGGAAAATGCCTTATTAACCCCTATAAACTTTCAGATCGCCTGCAAACATAAAAGAAGAAAACCCCCCATAAAACCCAAAAATCAACAAATTTTTAATAGTTCATAGGGGTCAATAGGGCTGAACAGGGTCAGTTTGTTATACCACGGGTCCTGGACAGGAAGGGTCCATTTTCCAAAAAGTAGAAAGGCGAGTATCCCTAAGAAAACAAACTGAAACATGAATCCGCCACAAAACTATAGAATATATTTATGTATAAAATATATTACAAAAAAATAAAATTTTATTATTAGCAACAGTTTATGCAGATTTATTTAAAAATATTACAGGATAGAATACGAAATTGCAATAAAAAAGCCATAACTGTAAAAAATAATATAATCTGTTAAATATTTTTAGAAGAAAAAACGAGTATTAAACCTTATAATATAAAGAAAATAAAACTAGTTACAGTTAATAATATGAAATAAAACATTTAATTTTATAAATCATAAAAAATTATATAATAAACTAAATTATGTGTTTATCTAATTCAGTTTAAAATTTTAAAGTAATACAAAACTGAACACCAACCGTTGCAACGCACATATTAAGCAAGTTGCGGGCAAAAAATGTGACAAGGATTTATTATAAGATATGAAGATGACATATTATCACAGGAAATAAACAAAGTTTATATCCCATAAAGAACACGTAAATTTTTTCAACTGTTTGTTAAAAATTACGATTTCTGTTATAAACATTTTTTTTAACGAAATGCCACTAAACTTTAAAAATATGATCTTTTTTGAAAAATTGAAGCCTAAATTTTCAAGCAAATAATTCTTTGGTAAGTGATACTAAAAACTTTAATTGTTTATCACTTTTGTTTAAGCAAAAAAAAAAAAATATTGGGATTTTTGTGTTATGAATAGCTTTTTAAACGATAACTGGTGCTTTTAGAAAAAAGTAAGAAATGTGAAAAATGATAAATGTAAATTAAATAATACAAATAATTTAATTATTCTTAAAAAATGGAAATTCTTAAAACTCTATTAATTAAAAAGTTTTTAGAATTGCCAAAGGAGTTAAAAAAAATTATTTATTTTTTTAATTACTGTTCAACATTGTAACATTTGACACTTTTTTTGAATTAACTCTCTTTTTTCATACACGTGCCAATTATGGTTCAATTTTATTTGTATATAGCAACAGAAAGGGTCCACTTTGACTTATGAGCTACTGTTCTATAAAAATAACCTTTTTTGTCTTTTTCTTTTTATTTAAAAGCGGGCATTTTTTGTTTTGCTTTGTGATGACTAACTAGTACTTAAAATAAATTAAAAGTGAAAAAACATTTTTCAAAACAAGTTCTTATTTTCATGCGCTAAAAGGAAGAAAATAATCTTTATATTAAATCAAACCCATTAATTTATTACATTTCACAATTTATAGGATATAAATTGCGCGAAGATTTCAACCGAACAAACATACAACAAACTTTGCAAGCTAAATAAAATAAAGGTAATTGTCTGAAAGTGGCCGCAACGCCGATTTTAACGAAATTTAGCATACTGGGGTTTTTGGGGCGCTGATCACAAATCTGAAAAAATTATTTGGCGGAAACGTTTCGTTTTCGAGATATCCATCATCAAACTTAAATATCAAACTAACCTCTTTTACACCATATTCCCCTTCTTTTGCACATTTATGATTTTTACACTAAAAAGGTACACAATATTTTATAAACACTTTTTAAACACTTGTTTTTATATGTATTTTGCACCTTTTTATAATAAATGCAAAGTTTCACTTTCAACCGCCGCCGCCATGATTTCACTAGGGTTTTTTTGCTCAATTGTCACCATGAAAACAAATGAATCGCGGCAAAGCTTAGTATTCGAATTTAAAATTTCAATACATTTGGGTTTTTCAAAAATGGAGTTTCACTCATTTCTTTTTTAATTTTAGTAGCTAATTACGATAATTTAATAAATTATCTGATAGATTGTGGTGCGCTAAACGAAACTCGATCATGTGAGAAATGTGGAAACGTTTATTTAATAAATAAAAAGTCATTAATGTTTTATTGTAATAAAAAATTTGAAAAGGTTGCCAAGAAGAAGAAAGTACTATGTAATTTCAAACAAAATGGGCGAAAAAGTACATTTTTGATTCTCATCTATCTGTACAAAAATTTGCCAATTTATTGCCTATTTCTGCTATTTCCTCACCCTAGAGTTAAAGTTATTCAAAAAGAGTTGAAATTATCGAAACAAACCATTATTGATTGGAGTAATTTTTTGTAGAGGTAATTATATTAATTAATGTGTATATTACATAACTTCTGATATTTGATTCATTTTCTTTATAGATATGTTACATAACTTCTGTTTCATTTTCTTTATAGATATGTTACATAACTTTTAATGTTTTATTCATTTTTTTGTAGATATGCATAAATTGGTGCGTGAAAAATTCTACAAAACTTGGGGGTCAAAGGCAAAATTGTAGAGATAGATGAGCAAAATTTGGAAGAAGAAAGTACGACAGGGGGCGAATGATAGAAGGCCAGTGGGTGTTTGGGGCTTTCGAAAGAAACTAATAAAGTCTTTTTGATACCAGTCCCAAATAGAAGTGCTAAAACTCTCATAACATTAATAAAGAATGGATTTGTGAAGGAACAACGATAGTATCGGACTGTTGGAAGTCATATAAAAATTTAGACCGACATGGTTTTGGCCACTTAACGGTTAACCATAGTCTAAATTTTGTTGACCCAGATAGTGGTAAGTTAATTTTATTTAAAAAAAATATTGTATAACTAAAAAATCTGGTAATTGTTTTCAAAACGGTTTTCTGCTATTTTACTATTATATGGTTAATATTTGGTATACACACCTTTGTTATTTATTAGGAATACGAATTTACGTGCGCACAACCAAAAAATTGTGTATTTTTTTTATTTTAGAAAAAACAAACTAGTGGTTCACAGTGTTGCCAGATTTAATCAATTATATTTCAGACAGACATTCTGTCTCTCCGAAATATATTGGGGTAAATAAAGCGCTGCTAACAGAACCAACATGACCGACTAGAACTAAGAGTTTTGAATTTGTCTAAAGGGTCGGTCATGGTTAGTTCTGGTTAGCAAAGCAGCTTTTATTTTACCCAATTATATTTCAGACGTGAAAATGCGGGGACGTATTGGAAAGACCCCGATTTGGCACCACTGCACGGTTAACCTTAGAAATAATATCTTGCTGCTTCTTGTCATAAAGGGGAGTTTTCGCATTATATGAAGAAATCAATGGTAATTTTAAATTTCAAAATCGAAATAAAAAATATTAAAAAACATAATTTTTCTTCTGCGCTATAGTATATTTGCAATCCCTATGGACACTAGAATACGACTATATAAAAATTTTTGCCATTTAATCCAAAAATAGCAGAAAACCGTTTTGTAAACAATTACCAAAAATCTCATATATACATATTTTTTTAGGTGCTCACACACAAAATATTGAGAGGAAGTCCGATCAAATATCCAACGTTATGGTAAGAGGATACCATTACGTGGGATATTTGGCGGAATCTGTTTAAAGAGAGTTTAGCCATGAAAAGAGGATTTCTGCATTTTTTAATGATTTAAAAAATCTTTAGTTTTAAGTATAAATTGTATATATTGTATATTATAATAAAATAACCTTGTTTTTTGTTTTAACCTGGTTTTATAATTCTAAATAATATGAAATTATTAAATTTATTACACTCTATGATGCACCTTAAAATTTAAATAGTAAGCTTTGCCGCGATTCATTTGTTTTCATGGTTACCAACATATTTCTAAAAAAATCCTAGTGAAAACATGGCCGCGGCGTTTTGAAAATAATACTTTATAATTTATTAGAAAAAGGTGTAAAATAAATATAGAAAGCAAGTTTTTAAAAGGAGTTTATAACATACTGTGTTGCCACTTTAGTGTAAAAATAAAAGAAATGTGTGCAAAAAGAAGGGGGAATATAGTGTAAATAAGGTTAGTTTTGATTTTTAAGTTTGATGATGGATATCTCGAAAACGAAACGTTTCCGCCAAATATTTTTTTCAGATTTGTAAAGCAGCGCCCCAAAAACCCCAGTATGCTAAATTTCCTTAAAATCGGCGTTGCGGACACTTTCTAGACAATTACCAAAAATAAAGTGTTATTTTTGTTTTATCCTTGACGTGAAAAAAAGTATTTCCGGCAGCATTGATAAAGTGGGATAACTGTATAAAAAAATACGGTAGTACTACATTTGTATAGGGGTCAAGAGCCGATGACAATACAATTACTTCACAACTTCGTTTTACTGTCCTAACTAAGATCTTTAGTATAAAAAAAATAAAATAACACTTTCTCAAAATGACAATACTTGGCGAATGCGCCAGGCCAAAATAACACAAAACGCTTTCTACAAGAATTCAGGCTACTGGCGCGTTAAAGAGAATACTTTTGGAGAAAGGATTTTCACTGACCTTCATGTTAGGGTAGAGATCGAATGCTGTTAAAATAACACCGATACGTCACACGGTTTTATACGGGTTTGCCATACTTGAGACCGTGACGTATCGGTGTGGTTCTTGCAGCGTTCGATCTCTATCTATGTGGTTTTCCTTTTGATATGGAACTTTGTTAGGATCCGTTGGCATAATAGATTTATTGACATAAGATATACTAGAGCTATTGTTTAGGATTACTTTTGATGTTGTTTCAGGGCTAAGAAATAAAAAAATAAATTATAGTAGAAGGCATGGTATGCAATTTACTATATTCTCATAATCACTCTAATTTTGTAAATAGCTATCAATAAAATAATTGTAACATTTAATATGAAGCACCCCACGTTTTTTTATCTACTATAATTAATTATTTTCTTCTTTTTAGTTCGATTTGCTATAAAAGCGTGTTTTTTTTTTAATTTTTTAAAACTATAATTTATTTTGAATACCAATTGTACCATTGTACCAACTTTAAAATATAATTGGTATTTTAACACTGTATATTTAAAAACTTAAACTTTATTGTTAAACATCGTAACTGAGGTTAATAAATTTAATGATATCATGGCAACACTGATTCTATTTTCGTAGAGCTGCAGGCGCACTTCGTAAAAATATAGAGAGGAAATTTCTCGTCTATAATAGAAAATCTCTTTAAACCCTACTCCGTAAGTTATCTCGTCTTTAATCGGATTCTCTAATGGCTAGTTCGTAGTATAGAAATAGAAAGACCAGCAAGGGTCTTGCTACGATGTGTTTTC
The DNA here is from genome assembly GCA_019359885.1 of Listronotus oregonensis. NCBI lineage: Eukaryota > Metazoa > Arthropoda > Insecta > Coleoptera > Curculionidae > Listronotus > Listronotus oregonensis. The sequence goes on along the minus strand of JAHBCN010005469.1, from coordinate 15,683 downwards.
TTTCTATCCCATGAAAATGTATTAAGCTTATCTCTGTCATTGCTTAACTTATTTTTTCATTTAAGTTTGAACTTTTTAAGTGATCCTACCCCACTAACCCGCAAATCTATGTTTACTTATATGTTTATTTTTGCAGTCATATTTTAATTATTTGAATTACATGTAAATACCTAGAGTGTTTTGTGTTGTTGAGTTTATCTTTAAATAAATAAATTAAATTATTAAAGTTTGGTGTTTGTGATCTGTGGTTTAAAGATTATAAAATGGACCCAATTTTTATGCATTTTGTAAAAAAGAACAACTTTGAGGAAACAAAAAAATCGTTTTTGTCTTAAGCCCCATTAGTGCTTTAAATCTATTTTAATTAAAAATTTGTATACATATTTTTAAATATATTTGGACATTGCACTTGAAAATAAAGCATTTATATTTTTTTGCGTTTTTTATTCATCTTCCAAAATTTCCTCACATTTCTTTAAAATATTTTAGGATTTTTTAAACAAGTTTCTATTTTAGAAAATAATCTGAACAGCTTTTTGGATTTTTCTTTAAAATGTACTAATAATTTTCCTGTATATTTTTCTACCAAATCTTACATTTTATAACAAAATTTTTAAAAACTCTTTGAAGCCCTATAACTACATTGCGCCAAAAAAGTATCGCATCACCTCTATTTTTTCCATAAGACTAAGTGTAAACATGTCCTAGCGTAAATCTTATTATCTTCCCTAAAAAAGGAGCTATCAAGATGAACAAAACGTTAAAAAAACAAGACTTTAAGGTTTTAATAATTAAAAAAACTGCTACTACCGGAGAATCTTTTCATAGATTGTGCATTTTCCACAAAGCGGCCTATGCTTTTATGTTGAATAATATACTATATTTCCGTTACGGAACTTTAACGAGCCACTTGAAGAAAATGATATGGAGTACCAATTAGTGATAGAAAGAAAGAATCTTTCTAATATTTCTTGTCTATTTCTATCTCTATTGAACTACGGAGTTCGCCTGTTGGCGTCCTTTAAGATCCGCTTGTTCAAGATCGTGTCAATTATTACGGGCAATTTGATACGCCAATTTATAATAGGGGAATTTTATACGGGAAATTTTATAAAAAATAATAATAATTATCTAATAAAAGTTAAAATAATTATCTGATAATTATCTAATGAAAGTCTCGGCTAGCTCAGAAATAAAAAATAATTAACTTATACATTGGCTAAAGAATATGGTTACAATAAATACTTACAGTCGCATGAGGCTCTACACAAAGGCGAGTGCATTCTTGAAGGGGGTATTGTCAATAAAAGTCAAAATATAAATATACTAGTTAATGCTTTATTACAAAAAAATAATAAAATAATTGTAACAAATTCCTACCAAATTGGTGGATGCGCCTTTTAAACCAAAATTTAATAAGATTTTAAATTATTGAAAAATAAATGACAATGTTAAACTAAATTTGACTTATATACAAATTTAATGTTACTAAACCCAAAAGCAGGACAAATAATAAACTGTCAACAGTAAAATCCTATATATAACAAAGTCTGTAAGCTTATAACTTTTACAGAAAACCTTCTAGTATGTTACCTACATATACGTAAGGCCATAAGTTGCATTTAAAACTTTTTTCATAGGCACTTACAAATTAAACAAAAAAATAACAAAATGAAGCAGAATTACTTATGGAAGTTACAGCAAAATAACTGAGAGCACTAAGGCTTAAACAAAAAAATATATCCGGTCAAGGGTTAAACAAAAAACAATGTCAAATCTTATACCACAGAATAAGAAAACAATTGTTTCTTATTCTCGTGCTTATACCTCCTACCACAGATTGATATACAACACTCGTACTCGTGTATATGATTACAACTCACAAGTACCAACTGTCCCTACCAATTTGTTTCCTAATACAATAGTGTTAAAAGTAAGTGACTAGGTATATACCCCTAAGGTATACCATAATAATAAATGTTCTTTCGATAACCTTTAAAGCTTTAAAAGTGCACATGTGTATACTTATGTCCAAATTCCAGTCTTAGATTTTAGTGAAGGTACCGAGAAAATAATGTGTTAATGACTGTTAACTCAGACAGAGAAGGTATTAAGTAACATCAAGCTATTCAAATGATTAGCAGATGTTTTCAATAAAAATTTCAGTTCAAATCTAAGGCTAGACTATCGACATGACATTCTCTTAAGTCAATGTAATATCATTAATCTACAAAAATTTTCTTAAACTTAAGACTTAGCTGTGATTTTCCTGTTATTATGGAAGCAAGTGGTTGTGCCTTAGAAACGGTAGTCTAGCTGTCAGTCATCAGCAACTAATGTCGGCAACTTGGGTTTGTCACTTGAATCTCCAACATACGGCATGGGATTAAATCCATTAACTCGAACTGGAACTAGGCATAAGCAGCATGGGCCGGAACACAAAATCAAGTCGAAGAAATAAAGCAGGAATAGAAAAGAAACGAACAGAGAGAAAGAAAGAACCCTAAAAAAAACTGGTCTAAGCTTTATGCATTGTTACGTATGATACTTACGAAACACAGAAATTACATCCCTTACATAAATTACCCAATAAGCATAAAATTTCTAGACAAAGTTCTCCCCTGAAAAAAACAATCCATTTAAAGAAAACCCCATAAATTAACTACTCAATTATCATAACCCCAAAATCGAATACAATACGTTTTCAAAGTTAGATCAAAAATTCAAATTAGCAATTTGATAAAACTGTGTGAAATAGTAAAATTCTTACCTTTTTCCACAAACTTAACAAGCCACTATCGCCCCTTATAAGACATTAACGAAGAAAAAGGGTTCCATACAAGTTTCCACGTGGTATAATCCTTCTTTAAGAAGATATAAATTTTCCCAAAAATATACGGATAACGTGACATTTCACTCCGAAACAACGTACTACAATTAGCACAAACAAACGGGAAATTTACTTAGGCATTTGTTCAACAATCCCCAAAACAAGGGTTGAAAATTAACTTATAGAACATTGCCTTCACGTGTGCTGTCTCCTTGGTGGTCAGCTTATTTTTCACCGACAGCGTTTTCTGTCAAGGACGACCTTGGCAGTGCCAAAACCCTTCTTGCTACAATTCTACCAACTCACACACAATCCATCACTGGCTCGCTGGCTGGCCTTTTGCCATCATTCCTAAGGGTTGGCTCTAAGACACCAGGAACTACCCAGATATTACTAACAAACAACGCACGTTCAGCCCCGCAAAATATAATCCCAAAATCCAGATATAACCGGTTTCTGTCAGAACTTTCTAAAAAGAAAGATTTATGAATCACTCTCGACTTCGAGACCGCCCCTCACGGTACCAAGCGGCGTTGCTACTACGACATCTTGCCAGTCATTTTAGCCAAAAAGAAAAAAGAAGAAAAGAAAACAACTTCACCTTAAACCTGACTTATTTTAAAACGTCAAAATTTTAAACTTCAAAACTACAAAAACAAAACAAAGAGTTATGAATATACATAATTCCAAAGAAAACAATGTAAAATACTCCACACGGTTACAAAACAACCACAAACAGGTCAACGACCCCGGAAAATAAGGAAAGGTCAATAAACAATCAAACACAAAACATTCCGCAGACCATAGCTGATTATAAACAACATTTCAAACTATAGCCCTGCTTTCCGCATTTAAGGTATTTATGCAAAAAGGTATTTTAAATCGAAAATTGTTATAGTTCAATTTTTGAACTGTAATACAATCCGTAGTTTAAACGAAAGTTTAACTACTGCTTCAAAAAATATTCCTACTATAAATTGTTTGTTTATAATATTAACATAATTATTTTTATAGAGTGCTATTATTGCAGTGTTTACCAAAAAGTACGCGAGCAGTACAAATATTTTTAAAGGGTGCATAGAGAAAAAATAATTATGATGATGCGTTGACAAACTAAAAATTAAACCTTAAAGGAGCACAAAAACATATCATTTAAATATTGCCCATAAAAAAACAAATGGAAAATTTGCTTTTGAAAGTTTCACTGTCTTTGGGGGACATCCAAATTGTTCTCTCGAGCATCAGGCATATATTTGATGTGGATCCCATGACGCACTCTTTTAAATAAGAAGATTTTGAAAATTTTAGAGCCGCCACTGAGTAATAACCAGTTAGTTCTGTCTACTACTTAAAAAAAAACTAGCAAAACTAAAACCAAGAACTGGTTGTGGTTAGTAGTAACTCGAACTAACTAAAAAAAAGCGCTTATCGCCAAACATAAATAAAAATACGCCTCATGCAATATCTTACGTTTTTTATGTATAATAGTGTGTACAATAAAAAAATAGATCAAGGAAACAGAACAACAGCCCGTTATTTCCTAATGCAAGAGAAAATGTCGACCCTTTTATGGGTAAATCGTTGGAACAATGTCTTCCGACATACATTTCTTAACATTGCGTCGTGCCGTAGGAGGCAACATCAATACGTAACCAGGCGCTCCAATCGGCAGTTGATAACGGGTTTTTTCCAACCCCACAAAAAACCGGTTATTGTACAGTTACGCATAGGCCATGTCAAATAAACCTTCTGGCTTATTTGACTGGGCTTGCGCGTAAACGTACAATAGACTATTTTGCTATTAGGTTTGTTCCAAAAAGCATACGGTATTGTTCAAAACCGTTTTTGAATTGTTTTTTGGTGCGCTTTAACGCATGCCCGGACACGGATCGCTTTGCGGATGGTTTTTGGGACTGTCAATTTAAAAGGTCAAATGTCTTTGATTTTTTTTTTGTTTTGAGAATATAACCCTACTTTTTACATATAATCTTTGTGATCAAAGTTAGCAAATATTACTCATAATATCGTCACTCATCTTTAAAGATAATTAAATTCGATAATGGGCTTAGGAGGTGTTTTGTTACTTTTTCCAGTAGAACATTTAAACCATAATATGAAAAATAGCAGCTCAAAAGATAATCCTTTATTCTAAACTTTTAGTAGAATAAGTGTATAGCAGTGTTTGAAAGATCACTGATCGGAAAACGCTATTTCACTAATAACCAATGCTTTACACCTACCCCCGGCCACCAATAGCCCCAACCCTCCTCGATTGCTTTTCATTCGCAAAGACTGAAAAGGCAATCGCGAATGTACATAATATGTAATTAATCGCTTGTACATATTTATATTTAGTCTAGGGAACGAAACATTTTGCTTCGAATTTTTTTAAAATGTATAAGGATGACTTGAAATTTTGACAGTGGGTAGGGAATAGCCCAAAGATCAAAATCTATCTATATCATGCCGATGGGCGCCTTTACCTTGGGGTGGTTGCCAAACTATCTCGGAGGTGAAATTTTTTTAAAATATCTTGACCACAGGAATCAATAGAAAAATATTTTTTTCAGCAAAGAATGCAATTTTTTTTGTAAAATGCATACTTTTCGAGTTATTCATTATTGAAAGTCGGAGTTTTTCGTTTTTCGTCAATAAAATCAACGTTTTTAATCGATTTTTTGCAAATAACTTAATGAGTATGCATTTTATCAAAAAAACTGTAATTAACAAAATTGTGGCCTAAAAAAAAATAAGATGTTTTTTTTAATTGCTGTGGGACCAATACCAAGTTGTGCTTTGTTAAAGGTTAGCTGTTATTCATTAAACAAAATTTCATAGTTTCAAAAACAAATATTTTTTAGGAAAACTAATAATAACTTTTTTAAAGCATTTACAAAGACCTCTCTTTAAAAAAAAAAAAAGGTATGTACCATAAAAGTTGAGTGAGTTACGATTAAAATAAGGGTAAACCAAAATTTTTTGAGTGCTAAAATCTTCGAAAACAGCCCCCTAATTACCACCCTAATTAAAATGAGCCGTAGCCCTTTTTAGTTTTCTTTCTCTATGTATTATAAATACATTATAAAATTTTAACCAATTTAAATTGCTTAATTTTGAAAAAAATGTAGTTACAAGTGAAAATCAAATTTCAGTATTTTAATAAAAAATGACCTTTTCTGGAAAATAACTCGAATACTAAGGAAAATTCGTAAAAATTACTTGGGTATCAAATTGTAGCTTTTTGAATTACAAATATTTTGTTTTTTTTTTTAATTTACTTAATGACGAAAGTCAAGATAGATATAAACGTTTAAAACGCGTGTGTATAAAAGAGCACTATCTTGTTTCATCCCTTTAAACTCACCCCTAAGTAAGGTTTTAAATAGTTTTAAGATATAGGTCCTTATAACTCTTGAAAAAACCAACAAAATGGTTTTTTTGAAAAACTTTTTATCACAAAAACTGAAGGAGTTATGCCTAAAAAACCATTTTTTTGCAGCATTTTAAAAGCGATTCGATGCATTTTTTAAAAAATCCGCGGTTTTGTTCTATGTTTTGGATTGTAATATTGTAAGGAGTGAATTTTTGAGGATTAGAAAATTACAAAGTTAAATTAGTAATACCTTTGAGCAATCACATTTTTTAATTACAACTCTGTGACAATATGTAAATTTTTTTAGGGTAAACATTTTTTTTAATTAAATTATAATAAGGTTTGATTTTTAAGGGTTGAAATATTATAAATAATCTTTGAGAGAATTAAATACTTATTTTATAAATTATATGAGCCTAATTTTAAGTGACTTAAGTTTAAATAGAAAGTTTAAAAAAAAAAATTCAATAAGGTGTAGTTTTTATCCCTAAAAAATAAAAAGCTACCTTCAGCATAATGGAGATTTTGAAAACGGGGTTAAGTTGGGCTCAATCCCAAATTTTTATGCAAAACACTGTGGTAATATATAAATTTTTTAGGGTAAATATTTTTTTTTTAATTATAATAGGGGTTGATTTTTAAGGGCTGAAATATTTTTAATAATGTTTTAAAGAAAAAAAAACTACTTTTTCAACTTTTTTAAGTCAAATTTTACTCAACTTAAGCTTTAATGTATAGTTTTATGGGTTTTAGCAATAAAGGGTAGTTTTCACCCCTGTAAAATAAAGAGCGCCCATCGGCATAACATAGATTTTGAAGAGGTGGGTAGGTTAAGCCTAATATAGTAAAAATATTTTTTGAAGTGTTTAAGATTAGATAACGATTTGAGTTTCCTTTTATTTTATGGTGATTTAAAGTAAGATATTATCAATAACATTTAATGACTTTACTCATAAATAATGTCAATACTCTGGCTTAAACCTGAAGGTGTGGTTTAACTAGTATTTCATCAACAGGCAAGGGTTAAAACACGGTTCTTCAAATTTAAGTTTTTAGCTAACCGCTGGTCATTTGTCAAATTATTCCATAATTTCCAGTTGACACCTTGTTTAAATCATAGTTTGGCATGAAATTTTACAAGCGGCTCTAAAAGTACTTAAAAGGGTAAATAAATCATTGGTCGTTTTCAAAAGCCTGTAACCTGTTAATTTAATGCCGATTTCTTAAAAACTTTAATTTATGAAACAAATAATAAAATAAAAATTTAATATCATGGACCCACTAAAACAACTAACAAGCAACATTTTACTAATCCTATTATTTTTTTGACTAGTATGTAAAATTAGTCTTAGCAAGACCGACTCAAGAAATTATTAGATAAAAAAGTAGGTAATAAAATATCCGTTAACAAATTTCTGTTAAACTTACAGTTTTTTAAGATGTCCAAGCTTTAGTGTCGCGCTAAAACAGTACACAAATACACCGAAAAATAGGTCTTGTTTAAAAGCTAAGGTACTACTCGAAGTTACACAACTAACCAAAGCACGAAGCACCTTGTGATCGATAAACACTCTCGTTACAAGTAATGGTTTTTATGTTTGGTTGGAAAGAATTTCAAGACACATATCTATTTAAAATCGGCATAGCAACCAATACAAAGCTTTTATTACATACAGACATAATAAAATAAAATCTTCAAAACTAACCCTTAAGAACATATCCGCCGGCGTCCATAAAACCTGTCACGATTTCGTCGGAAAAACCCAAGGCCAGCAGCTCCACATTTCAAGAATACTTTTCTCGATACTGTTCCCAGGATAATATTAAAAATTAAAGAAAAAAGGGGATCTGGAACCATATTCCTTCTGTCAAAATATAAAAATTTGCTTCTTTCGTCTATACAGTGCGAGCCTCTAACTTGGAATAAATTCAATTAATAAAAAAACAAGTTATTTTTTGGATTTTCAGTTGCACTATTTTTGATGAAATAAATATTTTATACAGAAATTAAAATTTAAGCGTTAAAAACAAAAAAAAAGTGTTCTAGCAGATTATTATTAAATCATTCAAGGCCATTGCCTTGTAAAATTATTCACAAAGGTGTCTTGACTCAATTATCAAAAAATATTTTTTTATTTACTGAAATAACCAGCGTTGGGCAAAATTTGATTTTTATTAAAAAAAAAAATCAAAAATCACTGATTTAAATAAAAAAATTAAATAAATAATGATTTTTTTGATTTTTTTTATAATTCAACAATTTCTGTTTTTACATTGTCATGTAACTTGTCAGTACATTATATTCCCTTACTTAAAACTACAAATTATTGGGATATTTCCCCTTCTTGATAACAATAACTTTCTGCAGAGGCGCGTCCCGAACGAGAAAATTTTTGTCGCGGCTTGTTTTCGCTCCTACCTATAAAAAGCTATTACAACATATTTTTAAGGTTGATTTAGAATTACCCCTACAAAAACAAGTTATCATCCGATGAAAAGAATCTGGCTCTAGAATCCATTAATGAAATTTATGGAAACACGGGATTGCTACCGATAGTAATCAAATTTAATGCCCGCTCCTGTCCGTTTAAAAATGTAATGTTCTCGCAAGAAGTAACAGAAAGCGTAAGGGCAATTGATTGGTGACTATCATAAAAAGACCAGCCTGAAATCAAAAAACAAGTGCCATTATTAAAACAATTTCTTTGTGCAATTTTAACCTCAGCTTTTAGTACTTTTGAACCTGTGCATTCTGACTTAACAAATTCTGACTAACAAACTGGGAGTAGAAAAAGCTGGAAAATTAATGTTTCTTTTTAAATATTATAATTTATTAATATTAATAATATTTAATATTTAATATAATTAATTAATTATTAATATAATAATTAATAATTATTTAATAAATTTAATATAATTATTAATATTATTAATTAATTAATTTTAATATTTAATAATTTAAATATTATAATGAAATGCAATATTTATTTTACCAAGAATGTAGATTAGTAAATTAATTTGTTTAAATTCCATTAAATACTTGTAAATACCTGGTTGTTTTTTTTTTATCTTACTTTGATTTAAATCTTGATTTTAATTTAAAAAATCGCCTGATTTAAATCATGACTTCAATCAGGCCAACCCTGGAAATAACCCATAATATCAGCCGTTTTTACATTGTTATAAACTAAGCTTTATAAAAAAAAATTAAATAAAATACTATAAGGCTATTCACTTAAACAGAAGTCTCCAAACTTTTTAGGCTAAGGGTCACACTGACTGCTTCACTGAGTCTTAAGGGCCAAGATATAGCTTAGCTTATATTAATATATTCATTCATTATACATTTTACAATTACGGGCAAATTTTCGTTTCAGGAGTATAGGTAAACTGTTCAATTTTATTATTCATATTAATAATTGTGTGTCCAAATTTGGCTTTAAATAAAAACATTTTATTATTATTTTACCTGGTGTACTTAAATTTTAAGTTTTTAATGATTTATTTAAAATAGTCAGTGGCGGGCCAAATAGCAGATATATCCAGCCCGCGGTAGCTGGCCGGATTGATGACGCTAGTGAAATGGTTTTGACCAGAGGGCCGTAGTTCAGAGAACGCTGGAGTAATTAAATAAAAGAGATGATAACTGATGAGCAAGAAATACATAAGAGAAATTTTAGGATCATGGTATTTTGGGGTGCCTAAATATAAAAAATTACAAATTGCTATTTAGCTTACTCGCTTAAGAACGGGGTAACTTTGTAATAATTTTCAAAATGTTAGGTTATCACGAAAACTAGGGGTTATTGACAAAAAATTGTAAAAAGTTTTTTTCTCAAAAATAAAAGTTTCTGTAGAAATGGCATCGTTTAAAATCAAAAGAAATATTAAAAAATAAAAAAAAAAAATGTAAAAAAACGAATTAAAAAGAAGCAATAAATCGCATTTTCTCTAGATTTTTATTTACAACTTCGGTCCGAGTATATTTATGATAGATAGAAGAATTGCCCGTCAAAAGCTTTAAGTATTTTCATTCAAATTTGGAAATATAATTTTTTTTAACTTTATGATTGTGCTAGCTAAAAAGTAAGCCAGCAAAACCAAAACAATTTATGTACTTCCAAATAAAAAAATTAAAAAAATGCATGCCATTTTTAGGCACTCTAAAAGCCGGGGTGGTACCTAAAACATCAAAAAACGGCAAAACGCATACCATATTTTTAGTTTTTTTAACTGCCCTATTAAAGTTTTTTTTTTTCAATTTTAAAAATATATTACAGTTGGTCATATTATATACCAATTTTTAGAAAAAAACAATACCTTATGTTTTTTGATGTTTTAGGTAGGTACCCCAAAAGGGCTTTAGAATATGACATATATATTTTTTTAAGTGTTTTGTTATTTGAAAGTATTGATTTATTTCTGCTGGTTTAAATTTTACCTAGCACAACCAGTTAAAAAAAAATTATATTATTTGATAAATTAAGCTATTCACATTAACGCAACTGAGTATATCAATAAGACTAAAAAAAACAAATGGTAGTGTTTTTGGGACATTAAAAAATTACAAGGTATATTTTTGTCCAAAAAAGGGGTTGTGGTTAGTAGCCAACTATGATTTTCATTAAAAAATGAAGAGCAAAAAAATTAAAAATACCTACGCTAGTTACAGTTCCTTATATCCTGAAATATACTCCTGAAAATGTGGCATACATTTTGTTATAAAAACGTTTTTTTTTTTTTTAAAATTTAAAGATATTGATTGATGTGGTTCTGCTGGCTGAACCTTAAGCTAGCAAAACTATGGATTAAAGAAATCTTTGCATAACTAAGAGATTTACATTAATGCAACTGGGTATAAAAACAAGGGTCAAAACAGTGTAATAGTGGTATTTTTTTCGGCCTAAAAATATGATATATATTTTGTTGTACAGGAAGATTATTATTGAAGTTATGGATGTGGTTCTGCTGGCTTAACCTTAAACTAGACGAACCACAAAGTAACAAAACATGAATATTTACTAAATCAGGCAACAAATAATAACCAAACAAGGTACACTAGGGCCCTTAAAATGATGCTAAACAAAAGTTTTACAAAATATTTCTACTTTTAATAAAATTATTTTTCAATTAGTATTTTCTTTTTATCTAGTGATACACCATTTGCTTTTATATGCCTATGTATGTTTTTAGACCCTGATACTTTTAAATCAAATACAATGTATGCCAGTTATGCGAAATATACATTTACAGCAATAATAAGTTTATTTGTTTAAATATAAGTACTTTAAGAAGTAATGTAATGCATATGTAATAAATAAAATTACCTAGTCTTAGTATTTTCTCACTGTTCCTAAAAATTTTTTTGATGGCATTTTATTCGAAATAGTCCAAGAAAATAGGTCGTGAAATACGAATTTGAGGTTAAAACTTGAATTTTTGATATAAGTTACTTTAAAGAATCTAAAAACGAACTGTAATCTTTTTTTTTGAATTCACCCCCGGGAAGGGGTGAAAAAAAAAAAAGTGTTTTTTTTTAAATTTTGAGGAAACGGTAAGTCCTAGAAAAAAAAGTTTTTAATAAAAGTTGTAGAACGTAAAATTCTACATATGATTAATGATTATATAATTTTTTTTTCCTAAAATTAAATTAACTGAGTAGATTAAACCGTAATTAATAAATTTTTGGGAGAAAAAACAGCCCAAGATTATAATTCAAGGGCACCCCAAACAGCCCGCGGGATGGGAGCGATTTTTCATTTATTTTTGCAGATTGAAATATTATTATTTTAGTTTAATGGATTTGCATTATTAAAAATGGGACGGACTAAATAGGAAAAAAATGTGGCAGAAAACGGTTATGTCATCTACAAAGACAGAAAAATAACGACTGCAATGAAAACGGTAACTGATACCGTTATAAAAGGTAAATTAGGTTGTCTAATTTATTAAGTGATGCCGGAGGGGTATCAGATCCTAGATAATAGCGGCGTTTTTCCAAAAATAGAAAATTGATGGATCATCATTTTTTAATTTCTTTTTTACGGCGAATCTGGGGGGATAGCAAAATTTAAAAAAAAATAAAAATTTAAGAAAAAAAATTTCAATTAAGAAATCAACTTTAAAAGTCGTTATTTTTGCAAATAATCTTAAATAAATTTTATTCTCATTGTATTCAAGCTTATTGTTATTTTTTTCGCTTTGTTTTTTTATGTATTTAAAAATAAATTAAATAAATAAATAAATAAACAAATATTTATTTATTTATTTTATTTATTTATTTTTAAATACATAAAAAAACAAAGCGAAAAAAATAACAATAAGCTTGAAAACAATGAGAATAAAATTTATCTAAGATTATTTGCAAAAATAACGGCTTTTGAACTTTTAAAGTTGATTTCTTAATTGAATTTTTTTTCTTAAATTTTTATTTTTTTTTTCTTAAATTTTTGCTATCACCACCATGAATTCGCCGTAAAAACAAAGAAATTTTAAAAAATGATGATCCATCAATTTATCTATTTTTTATGGCCAAAATCGCCCCTTTTTTCCTAGATCTGATGGATGTGACATCACTTAATAAATTATGACAACCCTAATTATAAACCTTTTATAACGATATCATGCTTACCGGTTTTTCATTGCAAGTCGTCTATTTTTCCGACTTGTAGATAGACATAACCGTTTTCTGCCACATTTATTTTCCTTATTTTTAGTCCGTCCCATCTTTAATAATGCAAATCACATTAACACACTAAAATATTAAAAATTATTCTAATCTGCTAAAAATAGACATGAAAATCGCTCCCGATGCCACCGCGCCGCGCCGGTATCCTATGAGCTTGCTGCGTTGCCAAGATGTTTTCAGAATCTATGGGCTTTGTTTTTTCTCCCAAAAATTTATTAATTACGGAATTTAATCTATCTCAGTTAATTTTAGGAAAAAAAGTTATATAATCATTTTTATGAAAAATTTTACGTTCTACAACTTTTATTTAAAACTTTTTTTTCTAGGACTACGTTTCCTAAATTAAAAAAACACTTTTTTTTTTTTACCCCTTCCCGGGGGCATTTTTTCCGATCCTATAATTTTAGCGATGGGAAATTTCCAAAATACGAAAATGACCCAAACCAGCTGATTTCAGCAGGTCGCGCTGAATATGTGTAGGGTTAGTAGGGTTAGTTCGCCATTTGTATTTTTATCTTGGGGGATTTGTTTTGGTGGAAAAAAACCATAAATTTTCATTTTTTTATTTAGAATGAGTAAAATTGATACGTTTTTTGCATTTGATCAATGTTGAAAATAGAAATAAAGGATTTTAAAACCAGGGAAATTTTTTTAGTCGACGTTCATAAAAATTTAATTAAAAGCTATTCAAGCCAGTTAAGGGAAAGGATAAAAATTTTTCCCCAAAACCCAAGACGAACTGGATTGTATTTAGAACTTTCCCCATAATAAAAGGCACCCTTCATGAAAAATTTAAGTGCCAACACAACTGAAAAAAAAAGGGTGATAAATGTTCAAAAAACCCCAAATGGGAAACTAAACAAGGCATTTATTAACGTGCTAATAAAAAAAGTCAACAAAAAAATAAAAAAAGATCCCTTTTTAAAAGAAAATCTTAATGTTTTTATAAAGGTAAGTAGATGTCATAATTTATTTTTCTTAATTGATATAAAGGGGGTTTTTGCAAACCTCCTATGTATTAAAACGATTTCTGAGAAAACGAAAAATTTTTTAAAAGGGGGTTTTATTATATTCTTTCTGTCTGTCTTCGGCAGGCCTCTCTGTATATTAGTTCCAGCGATAATTTTCAAAAAATTAACTATTGACTTCAAATTTGGAATATGATCCCCAAAAAAAACATTTGGATTGTTTTTGAGCAACCCCCCTTTAAATTTTGGGAATTAAACGCACTGGGAATTGCAAAAAACAAAAAAAAAAACATCAACTTAGTGCAAATATAGCAGCAATTTAAAAACGTTTAAGGTCATTAAATGTTCTATTTTCCTTCCCTTTTTTCTTTGTTGTGTAAGTACTTGGGTATTTTTTGTTTGCTATTAAATCATGAGGTGCTGAGCTAAATTTTTTTAACGTGGGTTGGAAAACAGAATGGTCTAACTTATTTTTTTTGCATGTACGGGGGGTTGTAAAAATTGGAAAAAAGATTTGTCAGTGTCGCCAAACGTTCCTAAATTTCCGGATATGAGAAGTAATTAGAATTTTTAAAATTTTTCCCCCTAGTTTGGAAATGGGGAAAAAAATTTAAAATTGTAAAAAATTTTTATTTCCCATAAGAATGACAATTTTTCCCCCATTTAATCGAATTTGTACATCTTTTTTTTGAAGATGGCAATGGAATTCCCTTTTAAAAGGACACCCTGTATAAAATAATTACCTATATCTTATTACATTGCTTAAAAAAAAAGGAGTTTGTGACATTAAAACATATAGGGGGCCTGTTATCAAAAAAAAGTTAAGCACTAGAAACGAAATTGATATGAAAAAAAATTAAGTAGGTCCCTGAATTATACTTAAAAAAAATAATAAATAGTATCTAAACATAATTTTGATTTTCAATAATAAGAAATAAAAAAGGGTTTAAATTTAAAATTTCTCAATTTTCAAAAAAATTTTTATATTCGAAACAAAGAAATTGACCGGGGTTTGTTTTTCACCCAGTGAAATAAAACGGTCTGAACACTTTTTTCTTTTTTTTTGTCCTTTACCGTTTTTTTTTAGGGAAAACCAAGAAAAAACTTTTTGTCTTCAATTAGAATTTTTTTAAAAATATAGTTTTTGTTATACGTATAATGTGTTTGTTGTTTTTTATAGTTTTTTTAAAAAAAAGGGGTATAAATATAGAAGTAAGTACCATTTAAGTGAAAAAAAGATTTTTTTTGGGGGAAAACAAATAAAACAAAGTTTAGTTTATTTTTATTGCCCTACTGCACCAATATTTTTTTTTTAGGGGTAATGAGTACTGGGGAAAAAAATGCGAAATTTCACTAACCCCAAATATTCAGGGGACCTGCTGAAATCAGCTAGGGGTTTGGGAAAAACATCATTCGGCTATTTTTGGGAATTCCTCGTAACGGTAGGATCGGTAAAAATGCTCCCGGGGGTGAATTCAAAAACCTGTGCATCCCATTAAGATAAAATATGACTAACATATTTACCTAAAGGACATTAAAACTTGTTGTTTTAATTGGTTTTACAAACTGTTATGTAGCTGCTACTGGATAAATTCCCGCCAAAAATAAAACCATAATAAATTAATCTTATTTCGTTTCTTTTATGTGTATGTGTAATGTGTGTGTATAAATATACCTTCTTAAGCTTTTTATAAATTAAGAAAACACACCTTAAAACCTTAAATCAAACATCCTAATTTATTAAACAAAAGCGTTTGCCGAAATATTTTTATAGTTTTTCCAATGAAAAAAAAAGGGGTTCCAACGACCGTCAAGCATGTCTAA
>JAHBCN010005468.1:42500-55430 GCA_019359885.1 Listronotus oregonensis | reverse complement strand
TATATATTTTACAGTGTTTGCTGTTTATAAAGCGAAATTAACGTAAATCTCAATAGTTTTGGCACAAATTACATTCGGACATTTTTATACACAAAGGTAATTTAATTTAAATTCCATAATAAACCGTACTGTAACTAACAAAATTAACAAATTATTAAAAAGTAAAGGGATCTGTGCTTCTCAACGAGGGGCAATTTCCTGCGAAGAATGAAGACTTTGTTAAGGGCCACTTTAATGGATGTAAGTAAGAAGAAATAATACTATATTTCAATTACTATATAATTTTTCTAAAAATTTTAGTAAACGCACCTAAAAAACGTCAGCAAGAATACACATTTTAATGTCTTATTATCACAACACAGGGAAAACAAAATGCAGAAACAAAAACCAGTTATTAATGTGTTGTTAAATTGTAAAAAAGGATTCATAAGATCTTTTAATTTCACTATAATAAATGAGTATTAATTTTCCAGCATTTCTTGTGATGTGTAGATGCCATAAAATAAAAAATAAAATTTGAAAAATTATACATCATTTTTAACATCGTTTATCCAATCAACTAAAAATATATTTCTTTAAAGTAAAAAAGTAAAAAATTAAAGTTTTAATATTTTTTCTACAACCGCGCGAAAAGTACCATGTTTGCGCTTTAAAAACAAAACACAAAGTTGCACTTTTCCGAGGAGCAAGCGTTTTTTTACTTTGCCGCTCGCCGAGCGACAAAATACTTTGTCGCTCGCTGAGTTATCAAGCAAACCGCAATAGAAAAACGTCAAATTTGACACTACAGTAGGCGTTGAACGATAAAAACTTCATCTGAAATTGTCATTAAAAATTGTGAGAATTGCATCTTTACCTTTAATATTGTAAATAGTAAGAAAAATGACTAGATCTTATATAGATTTAGGTAATAATTATATGAAGATCTAAATGTATATACATATTACAATAATTATTACAATAAAATAAATTGGTATAGTAGCCACGGTTTTATTAAATCTGTTTTTATTAACTACTTCACCTTTGCATGTTCCGTTGAATGTTTAATAGTGGTAAAATGCAAATTACCAACTTTAGTTATACAGAATAATAAAAGTTTATGTTCGGAAAGTCCCTACATCGTTCTGACGGAGTTTTCTTCCACAAAGTGGTAGAAATGTACTTTTTTTTATAAATAATTGAATTTTATATTCTACGTCATATAACTATGTATATTACTACAAATCAAGTGATAAATAAAGCAAATTACAAACTTTAGTTATAGAAAGTAATTAAAAAATAGTTATTATGATTACAAACTTTAATTTCTAAACGTTTCATTATACTAAAGATAGTAGAAATTTTTTTAGAAAAAATTTGGGATTATCTATAAATTACATTGATGTCCAAATTATCGCTTTAAATAAAATACAAAACTACCAACTTTAGTTACGAAAAACAGTTTAAAAATTGGTTTATCGATATCCTTATTTTTTTTTTTTATTAATTTTGTACTACTAAAGGTGGTAGAAATCTATTTTTTCTGATTCAAACTGATTATATTTATAGCTTTCACATAACACAGGCGAGTATTATGCTTAGATATGATAGGAGGCCATGCTTGCCGCTGCTGTCAAGAAAAATAAACAAATGATTATTTGACGTATCAAAAAGTGTTTTAAACAGCTATTGGTGTTTAATAAATTAATTGTAATAATTATCTGATAATGGACAGTTTTAAAAAGTATGAAATATGTAATTGTAAAGAATTGAGCCATGTCCATACATAAATACGACATTCCAGTTTAATATACTTAAGTGCGCTAATTGAGAACTGTGACCAACATCTTTCGAAAAATGGTTTGTTCAACAGCATTTAGAAGAGTCTACTGCAAATTTCGACCAAATATTACAATATTCCCAAAAAAGAATGAATAAAATCATTTCAAAATATTACCTATATGTTATCAAACACAGACATTTAATACCGAGTAGTAATTCGCCTGGTTTTTCACCCCTAAAAAAGGAAGAAGTATTAGAAGAATTCCAAAAACATTTAGATATTGTTACACAGAAATTTAAATCATAACGTAATACAATAATATGTAAATAACTAATTAAAAGGGTACTAAATAGTTGTTTTATTGTTTTCTTTTGCAGTAAATACCTACTATTGAAAAAACATTTTTACAATAACACACATCTGTAGCGCAAAATGATGCTTGCACGTTTTAAAATGTGAACTGTCAAATTTGAGGTTATATCAGTTATCATTAATTTTTACCAATTATTTTATAAAATCTGCGGTTGTAGAAAAAATCTTGTGTGTAATTCGAGCGCAAAGTGACATTGTCGCTCTCGCTCAGAGCGACAATGTATTACTTTGCGCTCTTAATACACAAATAGCTAATACAGCAAGAAAAAATCATTATTAAAACGAATTTGGCCTTTTTTCCACAGAAATAATTCATGATTGCCGGTACCATTGTTAAAGCTTTGGCAAGAGTGTCAATTCATATAGCAGCATGTGAACGTATTTTATCTCGATGAAAGCTCGACGAGCGACCGTCCAAACCTATTACCAAAAATTTAGCATTCTTTTGTGGGTCTATAGTAAAAACTGTAATTGCCATGGACTATTAGAAGCTAGTTTATTTGCGGGTGTTGTCCTATGCAATTTGTGTCCATTTTTGCCGTACTACTTTTATATGGCGCCTATTTCAACATTTTAATTAAATATGAACTGAATCTGACTGTTCTGAAATTTCTTGACAAGATGGCGCTGGTGCCTCTAAGAAGGAACTTAGAGTTGCTATTGCTTTATTTTCAGGATGTCAGAGCGGCCTGTAGCGGATGTGATCATTTTTAACAAGGTAGAAGAACCTTTTACAAATATTCTTTCAAACGGCTCTTCTTTTTACGTTGGAAAGAAAATTGTCTAATAATTATAATCCACACGTAGTAAAAATAGTTAATTGGAACAAAATTTTTCCTACGAGCGTCAGATATTAAAGCAATGATTATTTTATAATTATGTTTAATCTGAAAGAACTACTACAACATATTTATAAATGGGAATTATTTGTTGATAACATTTACAACAAAAGAACAGTTATTAGCATATTGTAAATTAATTGCAGAACCTGTAATTTCATTTAGCGGGTGGCTTATGGAAGCGCTTATTGTGCGGCATTTATGAAGGTTGACTTAGCTCAGGAGGAGTTGTTCATGGTCAATATTTTATTCGACATATCCTTTTTCTGATTTGTGGATTCATCAATGTAGCTCTCAGCTACCCGTTGATTTCCCAAACCCCCCAGTCGCTTGACATTGGTAATTCCTTCTCCAGAATCCTCTAAATAGTCGCAGAGGATCGACGAAAACTATGTCCAGTGTACTCTTCTGGATTTTTTAATTTTAGGTATGCAGCAATTTCTGAAGGCATTTTACCTATTGAATTTATTCCCCCTTTCCCCCCCTTTTTTTGGAAAAAAAATTGTTTTTTTTTTTTTTTTCTTTTTTCCGGTTTAATTTTTTTTTTTTTTTTTTGGGGGCCAAAAAATTTTTTTTTGGGGAAAAATTTTAAAAAAAATTTTTTTTTTAAAATTTTTTTTTTTAAATTTGCTTTTTTTTAAATTTTTATTTTTTTTTGGGGCCCATTTTTTTTAAAAAAAATTTTTAAAAAAAATTTGGTTTTTTATTTAAAATTTTTTTAAAAATTTAAAAAGTTTGGTTTTAAGTTTTTTTAAATAAAAAAAAGGAAAAATTTTTTAATATTTTTGTTTTTTGGGAAAAAGTTTTTTTGTTTTTTTAAAATTTTTTTCAGGATTTGGTGGTAAAAAAAAAAAAGGTTTTCCTTTTTTTCCAGGAAAAGGGACCCCAAACCTTTTTTTTTTTTTTGTGGTTTTTTTTAATTAAAAAAAAAAAAAATTTTAAAGAATTTTAAAAAACCAAAAAAATTTTTTGGCAAAATTTTTTTTTAAAAAGGGGGTTTAAAAAATGTTTTTTTTGAGTTTTAGTTGAAATATTGAAAATTACGAAGTAACAAACAAAAAAAGAGAATAAACTAAAACTTGCAATGGCTTCGTATATTGCATGAAATAGCCTACAATTACTAAAATACATATAAATCTTGCTTAGCTGTAAGATTTTAGAGTAGTTTTACTTTTCCACACGGCATGCAGAAAGTTCACTTTTCCGCACGCCGTGCGGAAAAGTCAACTGCGCACTCAAATGAGTGCGGAAAAGTGGACTTTTTTTTCTAAATGTTATATATAAATTTATATTGTAGTTTTAAGAAATATTTATGCTCAAATCGTACCCACTTGCCAAAATCCGGATGGTATGAAGGTACAATGGTAAGTTTTATATTTTTATTTTAAATGAAGACAAAGATAAATAGTAATTTTAAGAATATTTTTTCTGGCATACAGAGACCATTATATTTTTTAATATCAGATGCTTTATTCACTTGTTTGGTGTCACTTCTGACTTGATAGAAAGCAACTGCCACATTCAAGTTTTAAAATACACCACCGTACTATTCTCTTCAATTTAGATGGAACATTAATTTTCAAATATAATGATGGCCCCTATGTAACTTTTTAACACTTTTGTTTTTAAAATTCCACTCTAGAAAACATTTACCTTTAAATAAAGTAACCATACAAAGATAGATAAATAAGAAAAGATGTTATTTAAAGCAAGCCATAAAAAGTAACTTTTCCTTCAAGTAAAATATATTGTTTTTTCTTCAAACGTCAAAAAATAAATGCAAAAACAACCTGTTTTATTAGTAATAATTATAAAACCAGAAGTTACCACAACTGACCAGAACTGACCAAGCCAATAAGAGTAACTTTTTCTCTAAGTAAAATATGCTGTTTTTTTTTTCAAATGTCAGAAAATTAATGCAAAAACATATCTTTTTATAAGTAATAATTAATAAAGATAAGTGGGTTTGCAAGGCGGCTTAGACCGGCTTGGTGAATACTTGCTATAGTAATGTAAAATTAAGCTGTCAGTGGACACCGTCAACAATATTTGTTTTTTATTGCGTTTCCGATTGCGTTTTAATTCTATCTTGATAAGCAGTTATTGAGTAAGTACATTTAATATTTATTTAAATTAAGTAATAAATAAACATTTTTGTTTTGTTTTTAGTTTAATAAATATTGAGTTGTTGACGCATGTTTTGTTGTTTGTTTGTATCTATGTTGCTATGATAACACTTTTCTCCGCCAGCGAGAAAGTGAAAAGTAAAGCTCTGGCGGAGAAAAAATAAAACTTTGCAGTCGCCTATATAGTCGAGTAATGACGGATTTACTGACGTTTAAAGAAAATAGTTATTTACATTACAAGATGCGAAAGTTTACTTTTTGGTGTGAGGCGAAGCCGAGGCTATTTAAAACTTCCGAACACTTGAAAGGCCTTTCGCATCGTGTAATGTATTATATTTTTTCTGCTACTGTTCTATGTATCGCAGAATTTAATAATCATTAACATCATGTTTTAATAGAAATATCAGAGATTTTGAAATTTTACCTGTTAAAAATTAATCCATAGCAACACATTTATTGTTGACATTGTCTGTCATCAGCACTTGTCAGATTTTGAATTATTGTTAATTTAGTATAAATCCATTCCCATTTTAAAATGTTAAATGAATATGAAAATGGCATCCAAAAGGCAGCTGACCTTGCGTGTGCCTCACTTCTGCCAGACAAATCTAAAGAGAGGTACCATCAAACATATAAATCGTTTTCTGAATGGCTTGCTACAAAAATGTGGGACGGATTGACGAGAATGTGATGTTGGCGTATTTTCAAGAAAAATCCGAGTCCTTATGACCACCAACCCTCTGGTTTGTATATTCCATGCTCAAGTTAACAATTTCCGTAAACAAAAATCAAGATATTTCGGAGTTCAAGAGAACTAGTTGCTTTTATTAAAAGGGAAAAACGATGGTTATGAGGCAAAAAAGTCAAAAATTTTTAAAAGAAGAAATCATAAAGTTTTTACTTAACGCGCCTGATCAAAGTTACTTAGCAATAAAAGTAATAGCCATTATGGGAGTGGCTGGGGCATGCCGGACAGACGAAAAAATAGAATTAAGCTAAGTGATGTAGAAATAAGAAATGACGTGGCTATAGTAAAAATAGTGGAGTCTAAAAATAAAGTTAAAAGAAACTTTGTAGTAACCAACGATGAAGGCTCAGTTCCTTATGTCAGATTTCTACAGGAATATATTAAGCTGAGACCAAGGAATGCTCTAGATGAGCGTTTATTGTATCGTTATGAAAGAGGTAAATGTGTTAATCAAGTAATTGGAAAGCACATTATTTCAAATGTACCTAAAGAAATTGTTTTTGTTTTTGAAGATTGAAGACATCAGTAGATACACTGGCCATTCTTTTAGAAGAACGCCAACTACGTTCCTTGCCAATGCTTCGGATGTCGATATTTTGGACTTAAAAAGGCATGGAGGTTGGAAGTCTTCTTCTGTTGCGGAGGGATATATTGCTGAACCGTATAGTAATAAGGTGGAAATTTCAAAGAAGATTTTACACGAAATTCCTACCAATATTTCCTCTAATGAAGTAACAGTGAAAAATATGAATATTAACGTAGTTAAAGGTGATAACGATACCCCAACAACAAATTTAAAAACTGTTATTTCAAATTAGCAAAAGAAATTGGAGGAATAATTTCCTCCAATTTCTTTTGCTAATTGCTCAAATTGCACAATTACTTTTAATGTTAATACCTAACCTAGTTTTTTAAAATTTTTGTCATAAATTAGTTACTTTTTATAAATAAATCCTAATATTTCCCACAAGCATAGTTTCTTTTTTTTACTCTTACTTTTTTGTCCAGGCGCTGAAAATATTACTTTCGTAGCTAGCAACGCTTAGCAACCAGGTAAAACGAAGGTTCTCTTTCGTTATCATTGGCGTTGCTAGGACCACAAAGTTTTCTTATTTATACAGTAGTAGAAAAAACATTTTGTTTCAAATAATTTTGTAACATCTAATCGGTATTTAAAGTAAGAATGTTTCTAAAAAACACCTGCTAATTGGGTTTTAAATGCCGGAAAAATGGTACAATTTTTAATGCATTTTAGCTGACTACCTTTTTTGTATTTTAGTTTTAATGAACAGACTTCGTCAATTACCAACGGTGGAACAGTTACGAAAAACCAGAAGATATTAGTCAAAATAAACAAAGATTTAGCGGAATGCGACTCTCAAATTCCCGAATATCGATTGGTTGTAATTCCACCAGGACCTACTGGTAATTACTTGGAAGTTTAGTTAATAATTTTACCCAAATCAATAAAAGAATTTTGTCGTGCTTAAGTTTTCTATGTATTTATGATAGGTGTCCGAATAAAAAGGACGCCGGCTGTATCTCAAAAACTATTTATCGCACAGTGCTGCAGAAAAAAGTTTTGGCAAAAGTGGTCAGAGAAATGGTTGAAAATAATTTTCAAGTTTCTTAAAATACCGCGAGTTGGTGCAACCGCAACAGTAAAATAAAAAAAAAACATTTTTTCTTTAAGATTACCTAGCATTAGATACAATTTTGATAACGTTAGCAAAAATTCTAACTAATTCTGCATCAGTTTGGTTAAAGACTTTTTGTTGTATTTCCAATATTAAGGGTGGAAAAAGATAATAAATATTGCAACTTCCAAATAGCTTTATCTCTCACCTCTTTTATCAAAAGTTGTTTGAGTAGGTATGGTAACGTAACTAACCTAAAAATAGTACCTTGCTCCAATCATCAATATTCCATGCCAAATGATTTCGGGCTACAGCCAATCTTCCACTTTGATGCTGCGGTTGCAATGGTGGCCCTGTAGCCATCCTTCTTCAAAATAATTCATGACTAGGAAGCCTTCTTTTAACGGACCACTCGCAAATCACATTCCTAACTTCTTGATTTTGCAAAAAAAACCGCCGAAGCTGTTCTATTCCGCAACTTTGTTGACAAGGCTACAATTCTTGCCACAACAATAGGATCTAAGGGCATTATGAGCTAGTAAAGATATACTATAAACAGGTTACCATACAACTGACAGGTATTAGAGCGAGAAATCAACACTGAACTGAGAAATAGACAACGTTAGTTTACATTTTTAATTGGACTGAATTTACGATATTAATTAGTTAAAAGTTGTTAATACAGTGACAATTTGACAATATTTGATAGACTGTCAAGGTAATTTTATGATATCTCTATAATTTTTTTAATTGTGTTCGCTAAAAAGAAAAGAAAAAAACAACTACTTTGTATCTTTTTGTTCTTAAAAAATACTTTATATTTTTTATGTTTGGAAAAATAGCATCAAATTTTTAGCAGTACATTCTAAAAATTTATTTCTTTACGAGTATTTTAGAAAATATTGTAGATGTCTGTCATAAAAAATTAGCGGAGTCTAAGGTTGTAAAAAATATTTTCCTACCTTCTACTTAAATATATCTGTAGTTTAAAAAAATATATTAATCCAGAAAGCTTTATAAATTTCCCATGTTGTATAAAAATTCTTAATTATTAATAATAAATTGCATGAAAAAAGCTATATATAAATTAAATAAAATACTAATTTTGTAGTATTTAAAATGTTTTAGGTTTTATTTTATTTTGATTTAACTAAATAATTAAAAAAATTGTATAAATAACTTTTCATCAAGACTTGCAAAATGAGGGTTCATTTTGTTTTTGTAGCATTCGTGTATCTTGCTGCTTTTTTTCGTGGAAATTTTTGGTTTTATAATATATAAACTTTTTGACAAAAAAAAATCGTCTGAACTTTTTCCATTTGGAAAAAACTGCATTGGTCATGCGATAAGAAAGGATTAAAATAAAACTTATACAAATAAAATATTTTTGAATTTTTTTAAATCTACTTATTTATTTATATCGAAATATGTATACTTGATTTTATCATATGTTTAAAAATTTACATGATATTTAAGGTAATACAAAAGAAGATGCAAATGATGCTAAAGGATTTACCGATGAGGATTTTACGGTTCCTCCCTATACAATAACGGAGTTTGGAAGAGTTACATTTAAGTTTTTTCCATGTTACGTGTATGAAAATAAATGTAGTGATTTGCTTGCAAATCCTGTATCGGTAAGATATAAAAAATATTTTGTAACAACAATAACTCTAAAATTTTGCGATAAAAGCCCAGCGTAGCATAAAAAACCGATCTGCAGATGCCAATTATAAGATTCTATAGTTGAGCCAGCGACAAAATTGATAACTTTTCTGCTGGTATAAAACCATGATTTAATCAGTTATTTTTAGTTGTGGTTAGTTAGTGGTCATGAAATTTGGCACAGTGGTAGTCTTTAGCAGTGGCTAGAACCTAACGAAGCCCGTTTTTTGAAATTCGTCCCCGGGACAAAAATAGGAGCAAAAAAGTGTTTTTTACCGTTAGCCGTCTCTCACCTAGCGGAGAGAGGCTTTTCATCTAGTTCCTTAATAAAGAACAATATTACGTATTTCTTAGTTTGTACAACAGGCTGCTAACTGTGCCAACTTATTGAGAAAAAAAAAACAGTATTCCATTTTTAACACATCTTAATTTCTACAAATCCTGTCTTGGCATTTTTCAAATTAAGAATAAATATATGAACAGGGTGTTTCTTAAAGATAGACTTATATTTAAGAGGATAATTCTTGGACTTATTTTAAGAAAAAACCTCATATGAATGTATGTCCTAAAAGTTTTAACTTTTGAGACACAGGGTTTTAAAGTTTCTTTTTAGCAGACATCTTCATGAAATTCGGTACATGTGTTCTATTTGTAAGATGCATTTTCCCATGTAAAAAAATATTTTCACCACCAGTGGCGTCCGTACGGGTTTTGCATTGAATATTTTTGGCGAATAAAAATAGTACGCCACTGCTTTTTCTTAAAATAAAAAAAATCCTCATTAACTTTTTAGCAATTTTAATTTGCTGGATTTTCTTTGTCCAACGCAGGGTTTTGTTTGAAAAAATTAAAATCGTTTTACTTCGGGATCAATTCTTAAATTCAATCACAATTTTGTATAGGTCCTTTTTATTATTCTTTCTATCATTTCTATAGACAATTTTAAAAGCTATAATTCTTGTTTTTGTTTTTTTTTATCTCTTATAGTTTTAAAGATATTAATTTATAAATTTAAAAAAAAATAATGGTTATAATCCCAAAAACTTTATAAGATAAAAAAAATGTCATAAAACAAAAAATTCAGCTTGTTAAATTGTCTATATAAATAGTTTTATAAACATTTTTAATGAGATAAATAATAAAAAAGATATAAAAAATGTGATTTTTGCCAAAAATCAGTTCAAACTAAAAAATAAATAAATATATATTTATGATATTTTTGTTTTTCTTAATTATTTATGTAATTTATTTAAATCCTAAATCACAAAAAATTTGCAGAAAAAAAAAATAAGAAAAATTCAAATTTGAAATTATTTTCAGGAATACCTTAAAAAAATCCCGAAAATTCGGTTTTTTGATTATAACTTAAAAAGTATTGCATTTAGCCAAAAAAGTTGAATAACCCAAATTAAAGGTCTTATAGCAATACTGAATTTATGTTTTATTAAGTTTTTTGTAGCATTTACAGTTTTTAAGATATTGACGTTAAATATTAAAAAAAGGACGTTATTATCTCAAAAACTAAAAGAGATACAAAAAAAATTATAAAACAAAAAATATATCTTCTCAAATCGTTTAAATAAATATTATACAAAATTTTGTTAGGGTAAATAATAAAGAAGATATAAATTAAAAATGTGATTGAATTAAGAAATTAATCCTGAAGTACAAAGGTTTTAATTTTTTTAAACGAAAACCATGCGTCGAACAAATGAAAACCATAAAACCAAATTTGCCTTAAAATAAATGGGGATTTGGAACTAATTTTTATTTTAAAAGATAGCATAGGCGTAATATTTTTTTTCCAGGCAAGACTCGTACGAACGCCACTGATAGAGAAAATAAACATTTTTGTACTTAGAAAATGAACATGAACCAAATTTCATAAAAATGTCTACAGTATTATCTTTGTCAATACTATTTTTTTAAACTTTATTATCCTCTATCTCAAAAGTTAAGACTTTTAGGACATACTTTCATAGAAACTTTTTTTTAATTTTAATTTATCTTTTATAGTGTACGTTTGATGTAGATTATGCAGCACCAAAGGCAAAAATATCGGGTGGTACCGAAGGAGTGTACAAACCAAAAAAAGATGCAATAAGTAAGTATTCCAGGACATTAAGAAACTATTCTGAAAATATTGTTAAGGATGCCGAAAAATGGGCCTGTTATAAGGCCAGCTCTTAATTTTAATATTAAGAGGTGCCTCTGTGCGACTTTCATTGTCCCATTTGATTAACATAGGAAAACATTTTTTTGTTTTTTAACTTTGGAAGTTTAAAGCTTGCTCATAGATTATTTTAGAGATTGTATTGACACAAATTCTTAGAGAAAATTGATCGCTCTACGAAAAAGGTATCCTAAAATTTTTTGATAGTAGTAAACCTGCAATAGCTATTCGACGTCAAGGTTTAATCTAATGAGAATTTTATTTTCTTTTCACTTTTTTTACGCATCTATTAGGCCTATCGTAACATATATATTTTTCTTTTATAAACCAAAGTTTACCAGACACGACACATATAGAAGATGATCTTTTACTGATGATGAAAGAATAAATAAGTTTTCATTTTCAGTTGATGCAAGTAAATCCGAAAATCAAAATGAAAAATTCAAAAAGGAGAAAGATCTATCTTTTAGTTGGAAATGTGCAGTTTTGGAGGGCAAATCCTCAAAATCCTGCTCAGATAGCAAAATGGCAGAATTTCAAGGTAACTTTGCATGTTTGTCCTACAGGTAATACAATTTTAAATAGGTATTTTAGCAAATACTTCAACACTTTCACTTCTGTATCGCTTTGCTCCTCCCTCTGATAATCATTTCTGATTAGTATTTCTCGTTAATAGCAATTAAATTGTTAAAAAATGCTGGCAATCACAGTTCAATTATTTAAATTTTAAATCCTGTTTACTTAAGTTAGACTATTTAATAATATCCTTTAAATGGTAATTTTTTTTAGATATTGTTTATTTTTGCTTAATAATAATTTTATTAGACCGGCACTATACGGCAATCTCATTCTTAAAAGCAATCATTTTGGGGAGATTAATTTAAAGTAGTATTTATCTGTTAAAAATATTTTCGCTCGCTAGATCTTTTGTAACATTATTTATCAAATAAGCTCCAAACATCCTGTGGGCTTCAGCTTTAGCCAATCCCGTCATTATTTTGGTCTCAGGAAGTACCAGCCCAAGCTTTTTTTGCCCTTTGTGTGTTTCTTTAGATGACAGTGGCATGTCAGAAGTTCCATAATCATTGGCAGCTAAGATATAGCAGATCCATAGAATGAATAAAGTATATTATTTAAAAATAAACTAACTTTTTCATGTAAATTATAGAAAGTAAGGATTATTTGGAAAAATGCATGGGTTTGTTTTAATTAAAATATTTTTTGACCTAGTCCTATTATGTCTTTCTGTTGTAAAAATTATTAAAAGAGTTTAAAAAATTTAAATTAAAACAGCTTGAAAGTGTGTATTTATATTGTTAAAAATCAACAATATTAATAAAATATTTTGTATAAATTTAGGTAAAAATAAAGTAACCATTCCAGCAGACGAAGCTCGCGAAGACAGTGTTTATAAGGTGACTGTGACGGTAACACTTAAAAGTGTAGACAATCCGGAGAAGTATGTTGGTTCTACCTCACAAAGAGTAAGGTTTTCAACGTTGGCAGCAAGTTTATCCATATGGTACATAATTATTATCTTTTATTAAGTTTAGTTATTGGGTTAAAAAGTACAAAGTTTTATATATATATATATATATATATATATAT